>JANIJH010028636.1:0-11254 GCA_024520975.1 Erythroxylum areolatum | reverse complement strand
TCCTACCTCCAAATGATTTTATTTTTGAAGAATTAGATTCCTAACACATTGCTCTATCTTTATACAAAAGTTTATAGCTTTTGTACTTAATTTAAAAAAGATTGATCGAATCAATGTAAGGGTTTCAGTTGGAAGAGCATGAATTGGATATTTTCACTTAACATGCTTCACTATTTTGATGATATCTTGATATGTATAGCTCCAAATGAGATGATTTTTATCTCTAAATAAAAAAAGAGACATAGAGCTATAAATTATTTAAAGGATTCAAATTTTAATTCGGACTCCAAGACTTTCAATTTCTGGAAGAAAGTTGAGTATAATGTACAGATTCAGTTTAGTAATAGCCCAAAAATGTTTGGGCTATAAATTTTATATTGTTGAACCAAATTGAACGATTTTGGTGTCATTAGAACCTTAAGACAATAGGAAATAAATGTTCTGAAGAATCCAAATTAAAATTTCGATTTGAGGTTTCCCAAAATATGCTCCGAAGTTATAAGAAATGAGTTTACCCACGTTTTTATAACTCTGAATGTTGGACTCTGGAAACGGGGTCCAACATTATGTGATTTTGGTGTAAGCATTAACATGATGCCTTTGTCTGTTTTTAGGAAATTGGGACTAGGAGAGTTCAAGCCAACATCTATGCTGATTCAGCTTGCTAATCAATCCATCAAGAGGCTATATGGAGTTATAGAAGATGTGATGGTAAAAGTAGATAAAATTATTACTCCTGATGATTTTATGTTATTGGATTTTGAAGCCGATAAAAAATTCCATTGATTTTAGGTGGGTTCTTTATGAATACTGGTAGGGCATTAGTTGATATGCATGAGGGAAAACTTGTTTTAAGGATTGGTGATGAGCAAGTTAAGTTTAATATGTCTAAATCTTTAAAGAAACCAATGGATGGTAATGTATGTATGAAGATTGATGTTGTGGATGAATGTGTGAAGGAGGTTGAAGAGGAAGTTAATTTATTGAAGTACACAAGGATGAGAGTGTAAGAGAAGAGGATTTATGTGAGGAAGTTGAGTTAGAGAAGTTAGAGAGAACAAATATACCTACACTACCTTCTTTTATTAAGCCCCCCAATTTAGAGCTTAAACCTTTACCTCCCTATTTGAGATACATCTTTTTAGGTAAAAACCATACCTTACCCATCATTATCTCAAACCAATTAGATTTTGAGCAAGAAGAGAAAGTGGTGGAGACCATTAGGAAGAGGGTGAAAGCTATAGGGTGGCAAATTTCTAATATTAAGGGGATTAGCCCCAATATGGTGATGCATAGGATTAACCTAGAAGAAGGGTGTAACAATGGAGAAGGTTAAATCCAAACATGCAAGAGGTTATAAAGAAGGAGGTAGTAAAGCTATTAGATGCAGGGATTATTTATCCCATTTCAGATAGTGAGTGTGTGAGTCCGATACAGTGTATGCCTAAGAAGGGAGGCATAATAATGATGGAACATGAAAAAGGTGAAAAGATTTCCACTAGGACATCATAGGTTGGAGGGTATGTATTGATTATTGGAAGCTCAATTTGGCCACTAAGAAAGATCACTTCCCTTCACCTTTTATGGACCAAGTGAATGAAAGAATGGCTGGCCATGCATTTTACTTTTTTCTTGATGGATACTTAGGGTACAATCAGGTGGTTATATACCCATAGGATCAGGAGAAGACCACTTTCACTTATCCTTACGGGACTTTTGCTTATCGGAGGGTGCCATTCGATTTATCCAGTGCACTTGTCACATTCCAAAGATGCATGATGGTCATATTCGCAGACATGAATGAGAACTTCATAGAGGTATTTATCGATGACTTCTCTATCTTTGGAGATTTTTTGATCATTTTTTATTTAATTTAGACATAGTGCTTTAAAGATGTGAGGAGTCTCTTCTAATCTTGAACTGGGAAAAGTGTCACTTCATGGTCTAAGAGGGAATTGTATTAGGCCGTAAGATCTTATGCAAGGGGATTGAGGTGGAATGAGCTAAGACCAAAGTAATCGAAAAGTTATCACCTCCTACTAATATCAGGGGCATCTGAGCTTTCCTTGGTCATGCAGGGTTCTAAAGACGGTTTATCAAGGATTTTTCTTTTATCGCTAGACCTTTAACTCATTTATTAGTTAAAGATGTGCCTTTTATTTTTGATGATGCTTCTTTGGACGCTTTTAATAGGTTGAAGAAGGAACTTATATCAGCACCCATTCTGATTTTACCAGATTGGTCTCTTTCTTTCATAATTATGTGTGATGAAAGCGATCATGCCATTGGTTGTGTCTTTGGTCAGAGGAAGGAAAAGAGGCTGAACGCCATCTATTACGTAAGTAAGACCTTGACGGGAGCACAACTGAATTATACAACTACGGAAAAGGAGTTGCTTGCTACGGTATTTGCATATGAGAGATTTTGTTCTTATTTTTTAGGCTCACATGTCATTATTTTTACAGATCATACAACATTTTGATATCTTTTTGTGAAGAAAGATGTTAAGGCTAGGCTTATCTTATGGGTACTTCTCCTCCAAGAATTCGACATTGAGATTAAAGACAAGAAGGGAGAAAAAAAATGTTGTAGCTGACCATCTCTCGAGACTTGAAGGAGGGCATCATAAAGAAATCCTTTTCTTCCTTGGTTTGCAGATATTGCAAACTACATCTCAGGTAGTATTCTTCCTTCCAATCTTTCTTATCAACAAAGAAAGTGATTTGTATTTCAATGTTCTTGTTATATTTGAGATGAACCTGTACTGTATAAGATATGTGCTGATAATGTGATTTGCAGGTGTATCCCCAAAGATGAAATGGCATTATAGAGCTAACAAGACTGTAACTCGGATCTTGGAGTGTGGATTCTATTGGCCGACCTTGTTCAAGGATGCTTGAGACTTTGTGATAAAGTGTGATAGGTGTCAAAGAGTGGACAACATATCGAAGAAGGGTGAGATGTCACTTTCAAACATCATGGAGGTGGAGATATTTGATGTGTAGGGTTAGGACTTTATGGGACCATTCCCATCCTCTTCAAGTAACACTTACATATTAGTAGGAGTTGATTATGCTTCTAGGTGGATTAAGGCTGTAGCTACTCCAACTAATGATAGCAAAGTGGTTCAAAAGTTCATCAAGAAGATCTTTACAAGATTTGGGGTGCCCAAAACGATTATAAGTGATGAAGGGAGCCATTTTTGCAACAAACCGTTTGAGGCTCTTCTGAAGAGATATAATGTTCATCATAGAGTGGCAACTCCTTACCATCCTCAAACTAGTAGTCAATGGAGGTGGTGAATAGAGAGCTTAAGAAGATTTTAGAGAAGGTAATGAGCACCTCAAGAAAGGATTGGGCATTGAAGCTAAAAGACACCATATGGGCTTACAGGACAACTTTCAAGACACCCATAGGAACTACTCCATATAGACTTGTGTGTGGTAAGGTGTGCCATTTACAATTGGAGTTAGACCATCGGGCCTATTGAGCTGTTAGGAAGTTGAACATGGATTGGAAGCTAAAGATTGTTATAATTTGATGAATTAGAAGAATTGAAGTTTGACATTTATGAAAATGCCAAGTTGTACAAGGAAAGGACAAAGAAGTGGCATGATGCTCACATCAAGAAAAAGGAGTTCAGGAGCAGGGGCTTGGTGCTTTTAATTAAAGACTTCAATTATTTCCTCGAAAGCTTAATCAAGATGGAGTGGACCCTTCAAGGTTATTCAGGCATTTCCCCATGGAGCTTTGGAGTTATAAAATGACAAGGGTGAAGTATTCAAGGTCAATGGGCATATATGCAAGCCATACTATGGAGGGCCATACTCATAAGAAAGGGATGTCATCTCTTTCCTTTCTTCCACTTCTTCATGGAAGCATGTGAAATGGTCAAGGTAATGACGTTAACTTAGCATGTTTACCTTTCTTTTGCTTGCTTTTGTGTATTTGCGTATTTGTGTGTTTGGTTTGTTTGGTTTTGATTATGTTTGGTTTAAATTTTGTTTGAGTTTGAACTTATGTTATTTTCAAATTTCTTGTTGGATAGTTGATTTTGATGTGTTGATAGGTTTATTGAATGTTGGGAGTGCATATTAAGCTTAGAAGAAGAATAAGGTGTTTGAAAAAAATTGGATAATCCACAATTGTGGGAATTAGGTTGATTCCCACAAATGTGAGAAGGCTCTCTAGAAACTTTCTGAAGTCTTAACCCACGATGGTGGAAATCACTGTAGGATCCTTCGATAGAAACTTTTTTAAAACCCTCTTTTCTTCTTCTTTCTTCACTTCCCATCACTTTCTCTCTCTGTAGCTAACCCTCTCACTAAACTGAGCTTCGAAAATCTTTCATTTTTCTCCCAAACTTTGGTATTTTCTTCATCTTTTCCATTATTAATAACTTCTTTTACACTTATTCCACACTATACTATAAAAAATACAAGGATTTGGTGAGTTCTTATTTCCTTCTCTCTCTGAAATGTACTCACTCTCTCTTTTGCCTATTTTTGCATATTTTTCTTCTTCAGTGGCTCCAAAGAAGCTTGTCACTCGAAAACCCATCAACCAATTACGTCAACAAGTCTCTGGTAAAGGTAAAACTGATATAGCAATAAATTTTTGTGCCCATTCCTAATTTTTTTAGAAGATGAAGGTATGCGATTTTGGGATTTTAGAGATAGAGAATTACTGCCATCGAGATAGTTTGATGTTGAATTGTTAGAAACTCTAGGTTTGAGTCATAATATTGAACAATTAGCTGCGAATATTGGTTAGGGTTAGTTAATTTGTTGTGATGTATCGATATACCTTGTGATGACTATTGAATTTTTTACCACTGTGCGCTATAATCATAAAATGGATACATTTTTATTTAGAGTAGGAGGTTATGTTTATAAGCTTGATTATACAGTCATTCGTGCCCTTTTTGACTTATCAAACAATAAAATTTTAGATGATCAAGATGACTTCTATGTGGATGACTATTGGAAAAGCTATACGAGTGAAAACATGTTTAATTATAGGAATGCACTGAGCACCTTAATTCGTAGCACTGGTGTAACACCCCATATTAGGGGTCAAAAAAATTGAGAAATTTCAGTGCACTGTAAACTTTGCATAGTTGAATATTCGCTGATATGTATGTATGAATTTTTGACATATTCAAATAAATTGTGCATGCATTCATTGACATTTTTCCAGGTAAAATGGATTTGTAAATGCAATTAAATTGTGAAAAAATTATTCCAAGACTATTGGAATTATTTCTGAATTTTTGGAAATTTTTTAGAAATTTTGGATATTTTAGATTATAAAAAAATAGACAAATGACATTATGCAAGGTGGCAGTCTTATATGCATGACAAGTGGTACACATGCATGGTGACACATGGCAAGGTGTTAGTAACACGCGTATGCATGTGGTTTTGAAATTCAAATCACTAGAGCTTTGTTGTTCTTCAGATTTTGTTAGTGTTCTTCGAAAATCACTAAACCCTCATCACCGAAATACTGGTCTTGATTCTTACATTAGTGTTATTCTCTACATGCAAACAATTCAACCCAGCTAGTGTTTGTTTATGCCTATTCTTATTATTTTCTTCCCCCATCCATCGAAACCCTGCTCTTCACTATCATAGCTAGAATTTGTTTGAAGAATCAGGTAAGCAAAGTTTTAAGTTTCTAAATTCTACGAATGAGTTTGATGATGTGTTAGTGTTGAAAATAAATACATACATGAGTTATGTAGGTTGACTAGTTTCGATGACAGTGATGAGAAAGTTGAGTTGATATTATTGAGCAATGAAAGTGTAACACCGATTGCATGTGATTTAAAAGGAAAACTTAGTGAAGTAGACTATAGCAGAGATGTGGAATAGAACCGTATAGTTATAGATCCTGTTTTGATTTGTAAGTTATTAATGTTATAAGTTTAACAGTAGAGAGAGAAAGTTAGAAATGGTGAAATATATGTATGTATTAGTTTTTAGTGTCTAACTATAAGCTTGATTTTTTATTTGTGTTTTGAATGAGTTTATATGGTATAGAAGTGAAATATAATGGTAAAGGAAATTATGCAAGTTAGTGATGAAGCATTAAGGAGAAAAGAGGAAGAAGATGGGGAAAATGTAGACAAGTCTGAAAGAGTTGCATGAATAGTGCTCTATTTTGATGATTGGGTTTAATCTGGAATTTTGGTTTTTCCTGTGTATTGTAGAATTGAAATGGAAGTATAGGAATTGGTTGAAGTGATTTATGTGTTCATTGAATAAGATGAAAGTGAGAAAATTTGGGAAAAGAATGAAAGAAAAAATCTAGTTTGGTGAGAAGGACGATCGTAACTTTGCTGAAGGGGTTAGTGGGTCATGACAAAGTCACGATCGTGCAGTCATCTGGAATGTTGCGGTCGTGCAGGTGCACAATCACGACTTCCATGCTTTCTGAAAGGGTTATTTTCTAAACATCCTATGATCTTTTTGTTATAACTTCTTTAACCGACATCCAAATAACTTGATTCTTAGACCAATGGACTCATAAGACATTGATTTTCATCTCCATAAAAAATTATAATCCTTTGACATAGATTGAATGAAGAATTTAAGATGAAATTGTGATTGTACTGAAGTATGGTAACTGGGACGATTTTACTGAACATAATTTGGTATTTTACTTATATCTTGAACTGTAGATTTCTGAATGGAATAATTATTAATTTGAATTAAAATAAAGACTTAAGGATACAAATTGTCTGAAGATATTGAATTCTAATTCTACTTCTAAGAATTTCATAATCTAATTGGAAGTTGAGATAAGAATTCTGCTGAAGCTTAAGTATAGTCTAAGATCTTTTGAGTATAACTTTCAGTATATAGAACTAAATGGAATGCTATTGGTATCATTAGAAACTTAAAACGTGGGAGAACAACTTTATAGAAGGAAGTGTTATCAAATTACCTTATCTTCTTAATGTGAATAATTGAGCAAAGTGGACCCAAAAGTTGGTTGTGTGATAAATATGGATTCAGCAACTGAGTATGGTTTCACATGATTGATAAGGTGACAAGATTAAGGATAAGAAACCTGGGAATTTGTCATAAACATGCATCATACATATTTGGTATACATGAATGTGCATAAGTGATTTCATAATCATGCACAATAGTAATATGTGTTTGTGTTAAATGTTCTAGAGGAATGCATAGAGCAACCACTTCCATATATTGCTGAGACTTTGAGGCAATAAACAAAAAGGGAGCTTTTGTAAGCAATCTAGTAAGAAATTTTGTACGTAATTCTTGATGAATATTCCTAAGAAATTTAGTAAGTATTCCTCGATTATTTGTAAGTAATTTGGATGGTCTCTTCTATAAGTAATTTAGTAAGAAATTTTTTATGGTTTTGCTTTGACTATTTTGTTTGCTATTAATTGCTCGATTGAATGATTTGCAAAGCTGTCAGTAATCTCTAGGATGCTCACACTTTACTTTATTCTGTTTAGTACTGAATTGAATTGTGTTTTATGCTGATTATGTTCTGAACTTGAGATAATGAATGTCCGAATTGTTAGATGCATGTGAATATGATTGACTAATTATTTTTGTACATGAAATTAACTTATTTGGTTTTGTAACTGTCAAGTCCTATTTGTGGGTAAATAGACATGCCTAGGAGGGTTTGCAGCTGCTTCTATGATATTTTGGTGTCAAGACTTTGGTCTCCCTCTGTGACACTTTAGTGTCGAGACTTTAGTCTTCTTTTGTATAAGTCCTGTTACCTATTTATGTTCATGGATTTACAGTCTAACTCGTTTTGTACTTTGATCACTGATGAGCTTTGATAAGAAACAAACCATATTTTTGATATGATGGATTAGCACCTTATTCTGAAAATCCGTTTTGTATTATGTATGTTCTGTTCTGCTATTGAAATGTCTTACTTTAGCATGCGAAGTGTTTTCAATAAAAATAATCTTATTCTATTATGAATTTCAGTATGTTGAGATGCTTTGGTATGACATGATTCAGCATCTGTTGTGGTTAGACATAGTTTGGTTATTACTAAGCTATATGCTTAGCACGGTGGATTTGCTTCGTGTAGGTTCAGAGCGAGGATAATAAGGACTGGGTCAAGTCAACCATAATGGCCAAAGAAGTCTGAGTTTTTATTTTGACAAAAATGTATTATGAGTTGATTTTTGGCTTGTATATGATGTATTTATGAATTTAAATTTTTATGAAAGTTTGTAATAACCATAATATAGCTAGTTTCTGAACTTATGATATATAATGTATGTTTGCTTCAATTTCTAAAAATTTAGGTAATGAATGTGTGGCATATTTTAAAATGTTTCCGCATCATTTATTATCTGTTTCCATTTGTGAGTCCGATGTGGCACTCCTGTATCCTCCCAGGGGGTATTGGATTGCCACACCTTTTTGGTATCAAAACATGGTTTTAGACGATTCTGGTTTAACCATTGCTTAACTATTGCTTTTGTTTGAGTGTGCGAGTTGTGTTTTGGTCTAATTCGGTGTCCCATGTTTTGTTTATAGAATTAGAGATGGAGAGATCTTATGAAGCTGCTGACGAGGTTGCTGAGAGTGATAATTTTGAGCAAACTTGTCAATCGATATTTGGACACTCTGGGGTCAATCAAGGTGAAGCTGAGGTGCCACCTCCTCCTGCAGCTTAGGGAGAGGCTTTAGTATAGGCTAGTGTGAAAATTGAAAGGCAAGAGATGATCAGAAGAGAATGGAATCAACATAGGAGTTTTGCTAGAGGAGGTTAGTCCTCTGGGTAGTAATGTGTTGGTTAATCATATGTATAGGAACTGTCCTATTCTGATCCAAGGTGTCATTTCATGAATTTGATTTGATTCTGGGCATGGATTGGTTATCCACGCATCAGCCAGTAGTTGATTGTCATGCTAAGACAGATATGCTTAGGAAGCCTGATCAGTCTATAATAATATTACATGGGATCCTCACTAGTTCGTTAGCTAATGTAATATCTACTATGCAAGCCTGAAAGCTAATCAGGAAGGGATATAAGGTTAGTATTATGTTATGGTTGTATACCTTTCAATTGATGTGGAAGGAAATGTATTTTCATGGATTTGATGGAGAAAAAGAATAGAGATGTAAGTAAAATTGATGGGATTTAAAGAGAACATTACCTTGAGAGGCTAAACTTGGAACCAGAATGGTTGTTTAGGTATCATGTTGAAAGTTTGTGATTCAATATAAGGTTATAATATTGGTTTGTTATTAGAATTTTGTGATGGTTACATTTCATAAATTTCTGAATTGATTGAGAACATATTCAAGTAAGATGAAACAGAAGATAGCAATATATGTAGGAAACCCTCAAGAATAAGTTGATTAGTTATTGTGAGTGTACATATGATAAAGTGGTTACTTTGGCAAATGATGTTACGGTGTACAGATGTAATATATGTTTGGATATGAATGAATGAATATTGAATAAGAATTAATAAATGAGTATTGAACGAATAAGATATGAATATTGGAGTCGGATAAGTATGAGGCTTAGACATAGGAAGTTGAATATACTACTAAGAGTGCATCGATAACAGGCAATTGAATAGAGTCACAATAAAGAACAAGTATCGGTTGCCAAGAATTGAAGACTTATTTGATCAGTTGAATGATGCAGGATGGAAATGTAGTTGCTTATGCCTCTAGGCAACTAAAGTCTCATGAACAGAATTATCCTACATGTGATCTGGAACTTGTAGTAGTAGTGTTTGCCTTAAAAATTTGACGGCACTACTTGTATGGTGAAAAATGTATAATTTTCACAGATCATAAAAGTCTGAAGTATCTACTTACCCAGAAGGAACTCAATTTGAAACAATAGCATTGGTTGGAATTGTTTAAAGACTATGATTACATTGTGGATTATCATGCAAGTAAAGCTAATCTTGTAGCTGATGCCTTAAGTCAGAAGACCATTTCAGCATTATCACTTAAACAGCGTAAGTGGGAACTGGTATCTGATGGAGCTTTAATAGCTCAGTTGAAAGCAAGATGATCGGGCCAAAAATTGTGAAAGATATTAAAGAAAAGATTCAGATTATTTAACAAAGGTTGAAAGCTACCAATGATAGTCAAAAGTCTTATGTTGATCTAAAAAGAAGGGATATTGAGTATCTTGTAGGTGATAAGGTGTTCTTAAAAGTGTCACCTTGGAAGAACATACTTCGATTTGGTAAGAAGGGTAAGTATAGTCTAAGATACATTTGACTGTTTTGTTTACTATTGATTGCTCCATCGAATGATTTGCAAAGTCGTCAGTAATATCTAAGATTCTCACACTTTACTTTATTATTCCATTTAGTACTTAATTGAATTATGTTTTATACTAATTATGTTCTGAACTCGAGACAATGAATGTCCGAATTGGTTGATGCATGTGAATATGTTTGACTAATTATCTTCGTACATGAAATGAACTTATTTGGTTTTGTAACTATCAAGTCCTAGTCGTGGGTAAATAGGCATGCTTAGAAGGGTCTGTAGCTGCTTCTGTGACACTTTAGTGTCGAGACTTTGGTCTCCCTCTGTGAAACTTCAGTGTCAAGACTTCGGTCTCCCTTTGTGACATTTTGGTGTCGAGACTTCGGTCTCCCTCTGTGACACTTCAGTGTTGAGACTTCGGTCTCCCTATATGACACTTCAATCAAGACTTCAATCTCCCTCTATATAAATCCCGTTATCCACTTCTACTTATGGATTTACAGTCTAACTCATTTTGTACTTTGACCTCTGATAAGCTTTGACAAGAAACAAACCATATTTTTGATATGATGGGTTAACACCCTATTTTGAAAATCTATTCTGTGTTCTGTATGTTCTGTTCTGCTATTGAAATGTCTGACTTTAACATGTGAAGTGTTTTCATTAAAATAATCTTATTCTATTATGAATTTCAGTATGTTGAGATGCTTTTGTATAACATGATTCAGTATCTGTTATGGTTAGACATAGTTCACTTATTACTCACTAAGCTATATGCTTAAAACGATAGATTTGTCCCGTGTAGGTTCAGAACAAGGATAATAAGGACTAGGACGAGTTAACTGCAATGGCCAATGAAGTCTGAGTTTTTGTTTTGACAAAAATGTATTTTGAGTTGATTTTTGGCTTGTATATGATGTATTTATGAATTTAAATTTTTATGAAGGTTTGTAATAATCATAATACAGGCTGGTTTATGAACTTAGGATATGTAATAT
>JANIJH010028597.1:0-11258 GCA_024520975.1 Erythroxylum areolatum | reverse complement strand
AGATAGAATTGAAAGGAAGAGCACTAGTGGAGGATGTCACTTTCTTGGCTCAAACTTAGTTTCCTGGTCAAGCAAGAGACAAAGCTCAATCGCTCTATCAACTGCCGAAGCCGAGTACATGTCTGCCGCAAGCTATTGTTCACAAACATTGTGGATTAAATACCAACTAGAAGATTATTCAGTTCAAGAAGAGGAGATCCCAATTTACTGTGACAACACCAGTGCCATCAACTTATCAAAGAATCCGATTCAGCATTTAAGAGTGAAGCATATCGAAGTCAGACGTCATTTATTGAGAGACTATGTACAAAGGAAGGTGGTGAGCTTACAGTTTATCGAGACAGAGTTTCAATGGGCGGACATCTTCACTAAACCACTACGTGAAGAATGGTTCAAGGAAATCAAACGGAACCTCAACATGGTGATGTTGAATGACCAATCGTTTGACATTTCACAGCCAGGTTAAAAGGTCGTCAAAGTTAACGGCGTTAGAAACGGTGAGTTACAGCTAGTAACTTCTCTCACAAGGAAGTTTTGGAGGGAAAGTCTCATAGCCTTGAGAATCTCACCGATTCTAGAACACGCCTGATAAGACCTTTAGAGTAGTCTGAAATTAGAAACATTTCGAATACTCTCAACCCACAGACGTTTCATCTCTCTCTCAAAATCTCTGCAATCAACTTTACCTTTGAAGAACAGATTACTAGAGTCAGTTTCTATTTATAATCAATGGAGCAAGCTATGTTCTATGGAAGGCATGTAGATTTCGAAACTCTGAGGAAAGATGATATGGATATCGAACCAGAGATTGTAGAAGCTGGTTGGAGGAAGTTCTTCCAGGTGCGGGAGTATGTATATCAAAATGAAGTATATGAGTTTTGGAAGAATGCGCAACTAGTAGATAATACTATTGTCTCTTCAGTAGATAGAATATCTATTGTTGTGATAAAGGAGTTAATAGAGAAGGTGACTGAATGTTCATCTGTCAGAGAGACACTGTCAAGCAAAGCCAGATGGATGACAAAGGTTAGTATGAAGGAAGACGAAGTGAGTAGACAGCTGTATGGAGTTAATGACCCATCGGAGAGGAAGACCTCGAGTCTGGTGCAGAAGGCTAGGGTTTTACATGCGATTCTGTTCAACTGCGTCTTACCTAGAGCAGATTCAAGGCATTTGGTGACTACCTTTGATGGATAATGCCTGTTCTACCTGTTGAATCGCCATCCCATAGACTTACCATTTCTAATTTTCCAGTATATGGTTAAGGGGATGAAGGATACTAATAGTTATCCTTACGGAATGCTACTCACAAGGATTTTCAGGGAGTCTGGAGTCCTTCTTGACAGAGGAAACAGAATGAAGATATTTATCAAGAGTTTTATCAAATTAGAAACTATAAGAAAAATGGGCTTGAAAAATTTGGACAGAGCAGAAGCAAATTCTGAGACTAAAGCTAGAACTAAGGGGGAGCGGATACAGAAGAAGTCTCCCGCAAAGAGTTCTAAATCTCAAGTTAGTACGAAAATGCCCATTGTTGAAAGAAGAAAATCATCTGAAGAACTTTTGAAGAAACAGATGATTTCTCAAAAAGAAAGTAGCCTAGTTCGGATGATAGACGAAGGTGCGTTGAAGAGAAAAGGGGAGAACCTTCTGAGTGATATTCCTAAGAAGGCGAAGAGATCACCTAGGATTTGAACCTTGAGACAGCAGGAAGAGAAGAGAGCCAGAGAGCATAATCAGGTAGAAGTCTCTGAGACTCGCGCACCAAAGGCTACGAGATCTCTAGTCTCAATCTTAAGTGAAGATTCAGCCAAACAGGCCAAGGAGACTGAGAGGAAAAGAAAGTTGGAGTCTGAGAAGCAGAAACCCCAATCTCAGAAAACTCCGAGACTGATTGAGGCAATGAAGAAGACTAAGGTAGTTAGTCAAAAGAAGAGTGTGTCCACTGCTAAGGAAGTTAGTCAAAAGAAGGATACTTCCATTGTTGTTCAACAGGAGGAGCCAGTGGAGTTTAGCCTGGTTCAGACTATTCCTATCGTTGTTCAATAGGAGGCAACAACAGATTTCAGCTTGGTACAGGTACAACAGGAGGAGCCAGTGGAACTTAGTATGGTACAGACTATTCTCACTGATGTTCCACAGGAAGAACCAACAGCAATCAGTCTGGTTCCATACAACTACTCTGAATTTTTGAAAAGAGACAAATTGGAGATCAGATTGATTAAAGTAGTTGAGCCTGGGACTAAGAGAAGTCCTTCGATAATCATCAGGGATACACCGAGGAGGTTAGTGAAGGCATACTTACAACCTATTCCTATAAATAGTGGACATGGCATTTACTGAATGAAGACGAAATGAGTTTTTATGAAGCTTTGAGGTATGCTGCCACAAAGCCATACCCTTCAAAGATGACCAGTCAATCGCACACTATTTACCCAATTACAGAGGAAACGGTGATAAAGTTTATACCAGACCTTCAACCAAGATATCCCTTGGATATTAATAAGGGGAAGATGAAGTTATACCCAGAAGGGGTAATTAATGATCTGTCCGCAGATCAGATTGAAGAAGAAGTGCGAAGAATCGATGAAGCAAGCACTTCAAAGAAGACAATTAAAGGAGACAGTTGTAGTTTTACTGAGAAGGATGAACACTGTCCAGTAGGGGGAAAACTGATTAAAGGGACGTATACTGAATCCCTTGTGCAGACAGTAGTGCGTATTAGGCCACTAACTAATACACTGTCCATTGAAGTTGAAGCTTTACCCCTGCGAGGAAGACAAGTGCTAATGCTACCTGCCCCTTATGACTTAGAACTTCCTGAGCCCAACTTATCAATTCATCCACCAACGATTGCGATTCGTGAAGACTATGTTCAATCTTCAGACGCATATGTTACTACAATTGCTTTTGAAGAACTCCCGGAGAATGATGATCAATCCACCTTACCCTTTGACCTGCAAACAGAAGTAATGCATCTATGCAGAGAAGTCAAGAAGTTGAAGGAGATGATGAAAAAATTGTTAAAGTATCATCAGTCGTAATCTTTTTGATTAATAACAAATAGAGGGAGAAGAGAATGGAAAGCAGAAATCAAAGGGAGTGAAGGGGTGAATGAAGGAGATGCATTGTTGACAAAGATATAAAATGATAGGGGGAGGAAGAGTAATGAAGAAGTCAGAAGAAGACAGCATGAAGATATGTTTTCTTACTTCCCGAACTGTATATATGTTTTTACTTGTATGAATATTTGTTATCATCAAAAAGGGGGAGATTGTTAAGTCAAAATGACTTCACATATATGATTTTGATGAAGAACAAATAATAAGTAGAAAAGCAGACGGAGAAAGAAAAGTAGACGAAGTAGAAAAGCAGACGAAGTAGAAAAGCAGACGAAGAAAGAAAAGCAGACGAAGTAGAAAAACAGACGGAGAAAGAAAAGCAGACGAAGTAGAAAAACAGACGGAGAAAGAAAAGCAGACGAAGTAGAAAAACAGACGGAGTAGAAAAACAGACAAAGAATGAAAAGCAGACGGAAGCAAATCACGTCTGAATCAAGAATCAGTTCGAGTTAATTACAGAACTCAACTGAATAACCGTTTCTTTCAAAGATTCAAGAAGCAGTTATAGACGAAGGCTATAAAAATAAGTTGAAGTCGAAGATTGCAAGCTTAGCTAACTTATATATACGTGAACGACAAACAGCTTACTTGAGAGTTTATTATGAAAACAACTAGAGCTATTTTACTGTAACAGAGATCAAACATATTTTTGTAAGGAAGTAGTACAGATAGCCTACAGAGGCTAAGAGTAAAAGAATACTGAGTGTAAAGAGACCTGAAGAGGCTCAGAAAGAATACTTGTAAAACTATTGAGAGATAGTGAAATCTCAGAGAGACTTCTGAGGACTGGACGTAGCCCACGGTTTGGGGTGAACCAGTATAAAAATTACTGTGTCAACTTCTCTCTACTCTCATCTCTCTTATTGCTCAAAGTTTCGGTTTTTGCTTAGATTTCAAACAAGTTTTCAAAGAATTCGATTAACTTTGATTTGCAGTAGTTTCTGTGAAAAGAACTTTGTTTTTAACAAAACGTTTTTTAAAAGAGTTTTTCAAAAGGGGAATACACAATTCAACCCCCTTCTTGTGCATTCATATATTGTATAATAAGTACCGTAATAACGTGTGATTCACTTCAAATAGGTCGCTGCTCTTTCAGTTTTCTTCTCAACCCACACATTATCTTTCAATTTGTATATGAATTTTTAGGGAATAGAAGAATGGTACTTATCGGGTGCATACCAATCTAGATTGTCAAAAGACACTCTATAGTAGGTGAAAATCTTAGTTAATAGCATCCTATATGGTAGACCACCAGTTGTATTCTTATGACTTCCTTTATTTACCATAAATTTCAGAATCATTACTAGGGGTTCATCTTATTGCCCTTTAAAAGATTGTAGACCACATACGTATCCAGGAGACTGCATCTTTCTTTTGAGCTACTCTTTGGAAAAATTGAAGTAGCCGATATAGATGTAAGACATCTTGGAAGTAGGTCCAAGTGTCTACATTAGGGTCTCCCTTCATGGGCATTCTCAGTATGTAGACATACAAAGTCCACAACCTCTCTTAGATCAAGATCAACAATGTCCCACTTATGATAGGGAAAGTCAGTCCTACTTACGAAAATTACATTCAAAATGTTTGACAAAATTTCTTCCGTAATCATGATCTCACACTCACGTACCCAAGAGATTATTGCCAACTTTCCATCAATTTCTTTTTTTCTCATGTGTTTGTAAAAACATCTAACTAAGTCATCACACACTGTTTCATTTAAATTCACATAATTTTCCTAACCAACAGTAAGTAAATGGGAGGAGATGGGAAAACCAATTTCATCGAACAAGAAGGAGGCAAAATGAATCCTACAATAACTTTGCACTTCTTGTACTACATTTTGTATCTTGCTTTAACTTCCATTGATTGAAACAACTTAACAAGTGCTGAAGATTCTCCTTTCTTTTATTCCCTTCATTTTGATAATTTTGGATTAGGTATTTTTTCAAATAGACCTTCTTCAAAAACTAGCTCATCCCTAACAATTAGGTCCTTATTCTTTTCTTCAAACAAAGATGCTTTTGCTTTTCTTATTTCTTCTCTTTTACTTTTTCTAGTTTCTTCTTCTTTTTTCTTTTCAGCATTTGGGGTTTCTTCTTGTTCATCAAGATTTTCAGCTTGTTTTGTGATACTTGGTCTGGTCCATGATCGTCTTATTAACAAAGTCAGTTCTTCATTTGATCCATCATCATTTACAATCCAATCTACTTTAGGAATTTTCTTATCCTGAAAGCCCGATTGTGGAGTAGTGGAAGGTGGTGTGGAAGTTTTGGAAGAGAGGATTGGCAGAGTAAGAATAGGTAGTGAGAAAGAAGGAGAGTGGAACCTTATTTTTCTCGCTAGCTCCCCCTTACTAGAAGATTCTTCTTCTTCTTCTTCTTTTTCTTCGACCTTTTCCTCTTCTTCTTTTTCCTTTTATTTTTCCTTTTCTCCTTCTTTCTCTTTTTATTTTTCTTCCTCTTCTTCTTCACTAGAGTTAGAGACAATATTGCTGTTTGTGCTAGAAGGATGAATTAGAGTCTGATTTTAGAGATAACATAGCCAAAATATGCCTTTTTCTCTCCTCTAGAGTCTCTTGAAAGGGTGTTTCTGAAACTTAGGGCTTAGAGGAAATAGAAAAAGGTTCAGTAGGAGTGTTTAATGATCTTACTATTGGTGACAGAGACGAAGACTTAAAAGCTAGAGTTTGTTCATGGCGGAGAGTTTCCCCATGACTAAAGGAAGTCAAGGTTTTTTTTTCTCCCTTTGATTTTGTTCGTGCCATTATGAGTAAGCTTGGTGAGTTTTAGGAGATTTGAGAGAAAGTAGAGAGTTATGGTGTAGGGAACAAGGAACGACGCTTATGAGAAAGAAAAAGCTGAGTAAAAGAAAGAGGTTTGCTTAATGATTCTAAGGCATTGACTTCATGTAAGGATTAGCAGTTGTACACGCTAATAAAGCAAGTGTGATTGTCTATGTATCTTCTGTCAGTCACGTACGGAAAGTTGTCAGAGTAGCGCGCACATTTCTAAAAGCTGAAACGATGCTATGAAGTAACTTCTTTTTTAGAACTCGTGTATCCTACTTTATCAAACTGAGAGGAGTATTCTAAAATAAAAGGGGCATTCTAAACTACAAAAAGCCTACTAAATTGAGAGGGGCCTTTTAAACTAAGATGAGCCTACTAAAATAAGGGGAGGTTTCTAAAAATCATATTAGAAGAAGCCAGCTAATTTCTATAAAGAGAAGTAGCATAGAAAATTCATACAGAAATAATATCAAATAGTCTGCACAGACCAAGCTCTTTTTTTAACACACAAAATCTATCTTCAGAAATTAGTGGTACTACTGTCACCTGTAGCCAAATTAAAAAGAAATTACTTTCGTTAATACAATTTAATGTAATAGTGGTAAGTGGATATCGTTTCTATGAAAAATTTTTAACAGTAAAGATTAGTGAGTTTAAAACTAAAACAAAGTAACGAAATGGGGGGGTTGGTTCACGTAATTTAAGAAATTAGAAATAACAAAAATAAAAAATTAACAAAAATAATTGAATCTGAAATGTAATGACTAGAACATGTATCCTAACATTCTTATTAAATAACAACCTAGATACAATCGTAGGTTTAATTAAATAATAGCTTTACGAATCAAGAACCAATAAGCAAGCGAAATATATGTACGACATGCAATCAATAAGGCAAATATCTCCTTATATTTTTTGACTCTAACATAAAGAAGGTAATCCTAATTGCTACTTGTGATTAGCAAAACTGAACGTCATATTTTGTTAATATAGCGATTGAACAAGTTAATCCCTAGTTGTGTATCTAGAAATCAACCAATTCAATTAGAAAGAGTAAATATGAAGATATTCAATGTTCATCAACAACATAAACTTTATTCAAAACATCTCACACATAATAGCGGATAACACGGATCTCTTCAACCAGGAAAATAAGTTTAGCTACACATAACGAAAGTAGAAATCAAAGAAATAACATCATAACAAGTCTCCATCCTTGGTCTTTCTTGAAGAATATGAAAATATGGAAGAAAAGATGCAGAAAATGCAAAAAGACTGAAAGGAAAAAGTGCAGAAAACAAAAATCTATCTAAAACCTAGTCTAAACTTGCATGAATAACAATTCTCTCTCCTTTTATGCTTGTTTTTCCAATTTCCCTCCTATCTTTCCTTGATTCTCGTTAGATAATGTATCCCCCAATTTCAGGTGGTCAATCCCCTTGAAAGATGGCAATGCAATCTTTCAAGATTGTGAGAATCTCGAATTTGACTTTTGAAAATTGATCTACAGATTTATTCCATTCTTAGGCGTGCCTACGCTTAGTCACTGAATTGTTGTCAAACTTGGAATTTCGGATTTTCTTCATTCTTTTGCATTTATTTGATTCAATTTTGTCTCTAAGGTGTTGAAAATCATCTGTAAACAATTATAAGATAATTTCATTAATTTTGGATAATAATTTCAACACCTTAAAGCTAATTAAGTATAAAATAAGTGCAAATTGATGACTTAACAAATTCTCCCACACCGAACCTTTGCTCGCCCTTGAGCAAACATGTCAAACCACTACACTCAGTCAATTCATCCTTTACAAGATCAAGTGCACACAATCCATTAACTTGGGCCAATAAGACTTAAGTTGCAACATATATCATAATCGCTTTTCACCAATGCAAATAAACAAAGTCAAAATAAGACATCTTTATTCAAAAGCAAGTATGAAATCAAAATGAATTCTTCTCACGGATTTCGCTCTTACACTCAAGTGTTTGAGGGCAATGTGTTTCGCTCATATCTCTCTCTAACATATTACACTATCATAGGCTTGCAATTTCACCAGTTATCATTCATTCAAATCACATGAGCTATTAGCTCATGTGATTTGAATGAATGAGCTCATAAGGACTTTATTCAGGGTTGTAATAGGGTTAGGTTCATAGGTGAGGTGAAAATGGCAAAGGGTTAATCACAAGCATTCACAAAGTACCAAGTAAAAGGGACACACAAATTAAAATTTTGAGATAAACATGAATAAAAAGGACTACAACTACTCGTTACTAACTAGTACCACTATACTTTATTCATCTTTTTTTTCTTTTTATGATTTTTTCTTTTTTCTTTTCCCTTTTCTTTTCTTTTTTTCTTTCTTCTTTCGAATCACATTAAGAACAAGGGAAAACAATAACAACAAAATAATAAATTCATGAGTAGAAGTACCTATAAAAATATCTCAGAACACAATATAGAACAAAAGTCCCAAATTACTCAATGCTTCATTCAACTTGTGATGGGGAAAGGCTCATGGGATTTTTGGGTTTTAAAAATAAGGCGATTGATTGAAAAAAAGGATAAAGGCTCAAAAATGTTTGCAAAGGGAAAATAAATAGGTGGGTCAATTTTAAGCTAAGGGTGTAAAAACAAAGAAGGCCTTAATCATTTCTATATCCTATATGATCAAACAAATTCAAATCGGTTCCATGCAAGTTCTAAAGGCAACATGAATAGAGGAGCATCACACAATTCAAATAAATAGCATGACATAAAGGTGATGTTATTTAGGCTTAAACTTCGCTCGCAGGTTTAATTCAAAAATTCACCTTAATTCCACAATTTACCTCATCACTCAAATGTCAAAATTTTGACTAAGTCTATAAGATCAGTTATGGCAATCAATCAACATGATTCTCCTTAAAACTCACTTAGCCCAATTTAATTTCATGCATATACCCAATCTCATTGAAACTACTATGACAAAGCTTCATGGCTTAACATGCACAACTACACGTAAAAAAAATCAACAAAATGCACACAAAACTGAAAATTTTCACACCAAAAGTCCAATTCTTTCCCCCATACCTAGACCAACATTGTCCTCAATGTTAAAGAAGCATAAAAATAAAGGAAAAAGTTAAAGAAAGCTTCTCTATTGTGGAAGTGCTGAAATTAAGGTGTTGGTAGATGTGGCGGAAGGTGGTTCGGTGGTGTGGGGAGTGGGTTGTGATGGAGAAAAATTAGCATCAAATTGTATGGGCATGGCAAGCCTACGAGACTCACTTTTCTTCCTGAGCATTGTGCTAATTTCATGGAAGACAACTGTTAAGTCATCAATTTACACTTTTTTTGTACTTAATTTTCTTTAATGTGTTGAAATTAATATTCAAAATTAATGGAATTGTCTTATAATTATTTGCAGATGATTTTCAACACCTTAGAGACGAAATTGAATCAAATAGGTGCAAAAGAATCAAGAAAATCCGAAATTCCAAATTTGACAGCAATTCAGTGACTAAACGTGGGCACGCCTAAGGATGAAATAAATCTGTAGATCAATTTTCAAAAGTCAAATTCGAGATTCTTATAATCTTTAAAGATTATATTGCCATCTTTCAAGGGGATTGACCACTTGAAATTGGGGGATACATTATCTGAAGAGAATCAAGGAAAGATAGGAAGGAAATAAAAAAAACAAGCATAAAAGGAGAGAGGATGATTGTTCATGCAAGCTAGCTTTAGACTAGGTTTTAGATAGGATTTCAATTTCTGCAGTTTTTCTCTTTGTTTTTTCTTATGTTTCTGCATTTTTTCTTTTATATTTTCATTTTCTTCAAGAAAGACCAGGGATGGAGACTTGTTATGATTTTGTTTCATTGATTTCTATTTTCGTTATGAATAGCTAAACTTCTTTTCTTTGTTGAGAGGATCCGTGTTATCCGCTAGTATGTGTGAGATGTTTTGAATAAAGTTTATGTTGTTAATAAACATTGAATATCTTCCGGTCTACTCTTTATAATTGAATTCATTGGTTTCTAGGTGCGCAACTAGGGATTAATGTGTTCAACCATGTTAGTGTCATTATTTTCTATCTTTTTGTGTGTTAATTTTCTTTATTATTGAGGTTTAAAGTTATACTTAATGGGAATTAATTTTGTTTTATGTCAACGTACATTTTGGTACTAAATAAAAAGAATTGCGATAATTTTGGGACAAAAAGAGCCAAACTAGACATTGACCCTAATTAGACATGGCCTCGTGCAACATCCAAAAGCTTCAAACGCAGCAGATTGGAAGTTTAAAGAAAATGACTCAGCCCAAAATGCAGACATTTTGGCACTCATTAAAATGACATCAAGCAGCACATTAGAGCAGAAGAATATAAAACCATAGGATGAAACATAGACGTTTAAAAGGCCGGAGGGTTTGAGGTTTTTAAAGTGGCTTGCGTGGAATAAAGGGACAGCAGTGCTTTTTATTGGAAAATCCACGCAACATTAGCACAAGAGACATCACACACAAGCATCAGGGTTTGAAGAGTGGCAATTTAATTGTCAAGGCAGCAAAAGGCAGGCGTTGGGAGCAGCGCAACACGCACAGCGGGACAAGAATTAAATCAGCAGGAGGCAAGCATAAGAACGACGACGCATGAGCTAAAGAAATAAATTTGAAGCTGAAGGAGAGCACGTGATACGCAACATTTAGGTGGAGCAACAGGCGATTAAAAAGAGGACAGCGTGAACAATTAAAGGAGCTCTTATTTGGAAAAGAAAAAAAACGCACAGTATAGGCAAGAAGAGAGGGCTACGTTGAATAGAGAGGAGTTTCGATGGCAGAACAAGAAGAGTAACGCCCATGACAGTCCAAACGTCTGTGACACTTGAAATAGTTAGGAAAATTATGATGTTGGGTAACTAAATTTTTATTTCTTGGTTTACGGAATCTTAGTTATTGAACTTTGCATGTCGTGAGACTTTTGTTCTTTATTTCAATCGATTTATTAATTAAGTATCAATTATTTTTCTGGGTCATTATTTGATTGTTTAATTTGACACTTAGGTGCGCAACTAGTTTGTATTTTTATTCAATCAATCGTTAGATTAAAAAGGTTGACGTTCAATTCTTTTAATCAAAAGTAGCGACTAGGATTTTTGTCTACTACGTTAGGGACATGATTATAGGAAAAATAATTGTCTAGGCTAAATATACATCGTATGTATGTTGTCTAGTTCGTCGATTTTCTTGATTCATAAAGCTATTAATTAATTAAATCTGAGATTGTATCCAGGTTGTTAATTAATAAGGGTTAATTCAAATACATGTTTTGGTTAACTAAACATAAGAGAAAATAGGTAAA
>JANIJH010028558.1:0-11260 GCA_024520975.1 Erythroxylum areolatum | reverse complement strand
TAAACCTTAAAGAACTCTTTAAGTCCAAGGTCTTAATCAATGAACTCTATTTCTTAAGACCTTGTTAAATGCCCTTAATGTGTGTAGTAGGTAAGTCAATGCAACAAGGCATTTGGGATCTCAAATCAATTCAATATCAAACACAACTATGCAAGATAAAGAGATTCAACAAGATCAAAAATAAACATATATGAGACTTCATATATTTAAGTTCAAAGTTCTACATCAACAAATCCCAACAACACATTGAATATCCAACAGTTGATTAAACATTAATCAAGAATGTTCAACTACAAATTATAAATCCTAAATCTAGGAGTTCATAAATCATAGCTAAACATGGATTAAGTTACTCCTCTTTTAAGCCCATTGAACTCAAGCCATTGCTACATCTTCAAAAGAAAAGAGGTGTCTAGCCACACATAGCTCTAAGATATTTCACAACCAAGAACCCACTGGAGATACCTATGGTAGCAACCGAAGGTGGAAAAATGGAAGAAAAATGGTGCAGAAGAGAGAACAATGGTGTATGTAGATGGAGAAGAAAGAGAGATGGATTATGTAAGAATTAAGTGTTGGCTTATCCCCCATTATTACTTATCCTAAAATAGGTCTTTTTTCATAAAACAGGTTGATGGATCGGGTTGCACAGTTGCTTGTTTTGCCAAAAATGGTTTGGGTTTGTGCCAATTCGAAGGTTTCGTCATAACAAGAAGATGCATCGCCACGATGAACTTTTCTCAAAAGATTTATTAAATCAGCTTCAGCTTTCACCTCACGAACTTTTCTTGAAAGGTCTTTTCAGTAAATCTTCAAACTTCACCGCGGTGAAGCATCCACGTTGCCATGACGAACTTTCTTGTTATCCTAGTTGACTTGTTGACTTGTCATCTTTGACTTGCACTCCTTGGCTTTACTTTTTGAATCTCCTACAATAAAAAATGTTAGTTTGTAGTATCAATTGTTCTAGAAAATTAATTTAGTGCAATTAATAATTATATGTGAAAATTTTACCCTCAAACTACGTAAATTAAGGGCAAGCACTCAAGAGTTAAATTAAGCATAAAATCCAAAAATAAGAGCCAAAAAGTACAATAAAAACTATGAAATTGTCACCAATTGATATAAAAAACTTGGGTTCAATCAACAACTATGAGAGTTGGTATATTCACATAAAGGCTCTATTGGACTCTCATAATATATGAGAAATGGTAAGGAAAGGTTACTAGGGACCTTAGAATGAGGCTTCTCTAAGTCCTTCCAAAGGGAGGTTCTTCATAAGGCTAAAAGGAGGGGTCAACAAGTCTTTACCCTCATCCACCAGTGCTTAGATGATGTCGAGTTCAAGAAAGTTACAAATGTAAAAAATTCAAAAACGGTATATAAGATTCTTCAAAATGCTCACAAAGGAATTGATAAAGTAAAGAAGGTACATCTATAAACTATTTGTCAGGAGTTTAATTATCTTAATATGAAAGAATCTGAATCCATTTTAGATTATTGTAGTCGATTATTGATCATTGTTAATGAAATGAAAAAAATGGAGAAGCCTTTAAAGATAATTGAGTAATAGAGACAATTATTTTATCTTTAAGTTCAAAAGATATAAAGTCCTTGATTGTTGATGAACTCATGGGTTCATTACAAGCTCATAAATAAAGGCTAAGGAAGAAAAAGAATCAGTAAGTTTTAGAGCAAAGTTTATAAAGGAAGATTATTATAGGAAATAGATATTGAAACTAAAGAGATCATGATGTGGTAAAGGCCGAGGTCATAGATATGGTGGAAGAGGAGGAAACAATCAAAGCAATCAAGAAGAAAAAGGAAGACAAAGCTTTCCTTCCACTAAGGGATATAGACTTGAAAATCCATCAAAGAAGCACTCCAATGATCACATGCAATGTTACAACTATCAAAGGCATGGGCACTATGTGTTAGAATATTTGAGGAAAGCCACAATGTTAATAAGAAGGTGAACTTTGTAAAAATTCATCAATAAGAAAGGAGCTCACCTTATTAATGGCACATTGTAATAGCTCATGTTACCTTGATATAAGGGCAAGCAACCATATAAGTGAAAGTCGAGACATGTTCTTTGAGCTTGATAAAAGAATACAAGGATTGTGTCATCTAAAAATGGCCCTAAAGTTATAGTAAAAGGAATAGGTAACATTCTTGTCCTCCTAAATGATGGTAAACATAAATTTATTTATGAGGTCTACTATATTCCTAATATGAAAATAATATCTTATGTTTGGGGAAAATTTTAGAGAAAAAATATGAGATCAAATTCATAAACAAACATTCTAGTATAATGAATGAGAGTAAAAAATGACAATCAAAATGTAAATGGAAAGAAATAGATTATTCTCCTTAAATATTTAAGATGATGTTGTTAGGTGTTTACATGCATGTTAAAGGAGGATTCTTCGTTTTAGCAGTTGAGGTTTGGTTATATAAACTTTAACAACTTAAATTTGTTGTAAAAGGTTTGCCTTCCAATAATCATCTTAACTAACTATATGAAGGATGTCTCCTTAGAAAAAAAACTGGGAAAAGGATTTTTGAAAGAAGCTATATCAAAAGTAAAGAAGCCATTAGAGCTCGTCCGTATAGAAATTTGTGGACCAATAAATCCAAGTTCTTATATCAAAATATATTCTTTCTACTCTTTATTGATGATTTTATCCATAAAATTTAGGTATATTTTCTTAAAAGTACAGAGGCGTTTGTCATGTTCAAGAAGTTCAACACTGTCACAGAAAAGGGTAGTGGACATGAAATTAAAGCCATAAGATTTGACAAGGGAGGAGAGTTAATATCAAAAGAATTCAACAACAATTATGAAGATAAAGAGATGCATCATACTTTAACCATTTCAAGGTCTCTATAACAAAAAGACATAATTGAAAGAAAAAATAGAACAATTCTTCATATGGTATGAAACGCCATACATAATGAAAAACAAGAAGATGTTAAAAGAGTTATTGGCCGAAAATATGAGTTGTATAACATATCTACCAAGTAGGATTGTCTCCAAAAATCTTTTCGAAATTACTTTAATAGAAGAAAACCAAACAAAAAGTACTTGCAAGTCTTTGGAAGCATATCTTATTCCTATATTTTGGACAAAAGGTGTATAAAACTTATTGAGAAAAGATGAAAGATATTCTTCAATAAATATAAAAAGGTGTCTAAATGTTACAAGCTTTGTTATCCAATTAATTAAAAAGTTCATTATAAGAAGAGATGTGAGTTTGATGAGGAAGCTTAATGGGATTGGAGTATTAAAGAGAATAAAGATTGTGATTTCTTTCTCGTCTTTGGAAAAGTTGTAGTAGATAATCAACCACTTGAAAAATCATTAGTCCACCATCAACCCCTACTTCATCACAAGTTCAAGATCCTTCATCAAGCTTAAGTTCTAACGAAGAAGTCCAATGGTATTGAAGTTGTTAGGTTTTGATTATGCATCACATATCAGAAAATATGCAACAAGAAATGAAATGAAACTTACAAAATACATGATAAGTGCATAATTAATTATGAAATTATTCCATAGCACAGTGATTATTGACATGCAGTTCCTTAAGATACTCATTTTGACTCATATGTAATTTTAGGCACAATTCTGAAGCAAAGAAGTTAAAATTAATTGGAAGCACAATATTTGAGCCAATTTTCGAAGATTAATATTCATTTAACTTCATAGAGCAGGAATAAAACAAATTCAGCCTAAAAGAAGTGGAACCATAACAACTAGGAAAAAAAGGTGGATAAAGAAAAATATTAAAACGATTGTGGAAATAAAGCAAAATGTCAAGAAGCAAATGAGCAGGCAACATCTAAAGAGTTGCATAAAATGATGTAACAGCAGGCTAGGACACTAAAGCGGAAACAACAGTGCAGCAGATTGGTATGTTAAAGCCAAAACACATATAGATTAGATGCCTACGTTTAATGCAGATATTGTTCCTTAAACATAGACTATGGCATAGGATGCATTTTAGTTAAAATGCACAGTAACTGATGAATAAGTGAATATTGGAGTGGACTAAAAACTAAATCCATAAATAAATAGTAATGTGGGGTTTTAAAGAGGGGGAGAAAATAGAACAGTAGCTAAGGAGTAAGCTCTAGAATAGAAGAGGAGCTGAGAAAAGGGTTTTAGTTGGGTTATTAAGGGGGCTGAAATATCTTTTCGGGAGAGACCAATGAAGAGTTAGACGTCCTGATGTCTATTTAGAGGTGTCATCATCACTTACGACATGGGTTAATTGTATTTCACTATTTTTGTTGTTTCTTTCTCTCATTAGAAATTGATTATGTTATCCTATGTTAATTGATTTAGGTTTTGTGTATAGATAATCGTATTCTCTTTATTGTTTAGTTATTTATATATGAATCAATTTGGTATTGTGGAAAGAAGATTTTAAGGCATTTATTAAATCATTTATTTGCAAACTCATTGCTATAATTTTGATATAATTCGTAATTGTTATATTAAAATTTATGTGTAACGACTAATGATTTGTAATCATTAGGGATAACATGATCTAGGTAAATGATGCACCGTATATGGTTGTTGCCTTGATTAATTAGCTTTTCTAATTCGTAATGTTATTACCTAATTGAATCGGAAGATCGTATCCTAGGTTATTTGGTAGTTTGGTTAAATTAACCATTGTATCTTGATTAATCACTACCTAAGGAAAAACTTAGGTTAATTATTAACTCACAATTAATAGTTGCTAGGAGAGGAGGTTTTAGAACAACAAATCAATGAAATATGTTTAATTAGAGTGTAGGTCGAGATTGAACCAAAGAATCAAGCCCCTATCGAATTTCCCACTTTTATCATTTTTGGCATATTTTCTTTAATTTTTTTATTAGTCTAGTTTCATTTTATTTTCTTATTTCTAAAAGCAAAACCCCCTAAACCTAAACACCAGTTAATTTCATTTTGAAAACTTTACATATACTCTTTGTAGGATCGACCTAGACTCACCACTACTATAGTAGTAGTGTAGTTTTTATTTTAACTAGCCTTATAACACATGTTAATTTTAGTGTCGTTGCTAGGGAGTGTAGTGTTTTATTTTTGTTTGTGATTTAATTGGTGTTTTGTATATTTTTGTTCATAATTGGTTTCTTTTCAGTTATTTCGTGATCCTTTCTTTATTCTGTTTTGTGTTTGTGATTTATAAAAAAAAATCATGAATGGAAGTGATTTATTTTAAACTCTTATTCTCAATCCTATAACCAAGGTTGGGAAGATCATCCTAACTTTAGTTATGGATGAGATAACCATCAAAATTACTTCTATGATAGTTTGCATGACATATAACAATTCCCGTGTGGGCCAGAAGCTTCTTGTCATAACTCAGGTACACCTTTGGATGACTATATCAAGACCTATAATGCTGGCGCCATCTTCAATTTCAATTGGGTATGTAGCAGCTTCAAGAGAGTGTACAACAGACCTAACAAAATATCCTATAATTCCAGTAGGATGAAGGCAATCTTGGCCTAGTTTCCAAGATGTGGAGGGCCAACAAAACTCAGGTACATCTCTGGAAGAATTGATGAATGTTATGATTGCTAACAATCTCCAATTTCAACAGATCCTACAATAGCAGTTGCAACAGTTCTAGCAGGAAATAAGGCATATAACATCTAAAAAACCAAAACTTGTTAAGCCAAATGGTTGAAATGGCAGCAAGGATCGAATGACTAGAATCACAAATAAAAGAGGAGCAGTCATATGAACCCAAGGCATACCCTATGGACATAAGTACGTAAAACTTACAAAGTGATGAAGAGCTTGAGAATCTTGAGTGTAATGCTCAATGAGTTGCTTGTGTGGAAGAGGTAGAGGAGGAGCTCAAAGTGGAAAAGACATATCTTTTAGTTTGGAGGTAAGTACCGAGTTCCATTTTGTTGTTGATAATGACTCTTTACTTTTACCTAGCAGGTTAGAGGAATTAAATGAGGAAAAAAAAGGTGAAGAGACATTCAAGACCTTTCAAGAAAGCATGGACTCAGTAGAGATTGAAAGTCTAAGGATTGGGAGGACACTAAATTGAATGATGATCAACTAAGGCCATATTCAGAACAACCTCGTGTGGAAGTGACATTAATACCTGAAGATCATAATTTTGACATGTGAGGAGAAGAAGGAGTCGAGCTAATGACCCTAGGCAAAGGAACTTCTTGGAAGGCAACCCAAGGGAAGTAAATTTCTTTTCTTTACATTTCCACATTACTTTTTATTTGCATTTGTGTTTCTATGTTAGTTAAATTTCTTTTCTTTACACTTTGGCATTACTTTTTATTTGCATGTGTGTTTCTATGTTCGTTTGTTTCTTTCTTGTTTTTAAGTTTTCAGTCAAAATGAGAGAAAGAATAAAAAAACTTTTTCTAATTTTCTATTGTTTCTAGGACTATATAGTCACGATTAGAGAATGAGTTGACTAGAGGCAACTTTAGCATGTACTTTTACTCTTATGATTGGTCGATGCGCATTATCTTTAGAGGAGTATGACTAGTGGTAGACAAAGTCAATCAAATTTTGAGCCTTATTAGATTGACACATTCATATCGGTCTTATTTTCTTTTGATAATATATGACTTTCATGACATGTACATCATAATTTTGCCTTGAATTTCTATTCGAGACCACATTTTTATCCTATACATTAACATAGATATGATTAGGCATTCTTTACTTTTTTGAACTACATTAGACAAATAGCCTACCCATTATATGATTTTCCTTTTCGATAAGGCCCCTGGAGCTTTATTTGCCTTTCTTTGTGTATTAACCACATTATATGCTTTAACCTAACCAAATATCCTTCCTAAGCCTTAAAGCTATTGGAATATTTGTTGCTTGTTGAGTTTGTGGATATACAAAGTATAAGTGTGGGGGTATGCATATGTGTGAGTTAGTTATAATGTTGAGATGTTATTTTATGCCTTATTATTGAAATTCCTATGTTAATGTACTTTATTTTAATTTTTATAAGAGAAAAGAAAAGAAAAAAGAGAAAGAAAAAGATGATTAAATAAATGTATCAAAGAGGAAGTGCATATATGGTTTACAAGGTTATTCATACTTAATGCATCCTCCTAAAGTTGTATTGAATAGGTTACTTGAGTATGTTGAATATGAGGTAAATGTTGGCTTGGAAAGGTCACTCTTTATGGTTTCAATGTATTGTCATCAATTATACGAGTGGTCCCTTCGGATTGATATATACTTCATGTGGTTTGTGTAGAAGAGCTCAAGTTTGAGTTGTGAAATTTGTTTTTGCATTCATCATAGTTGATGTACACAGTTGTGAGTGAATGTTGGTTTTTGGACTTGATAGTATATTGAATGTTACTTTTGCTTCACTAGTTTTGATGGCTTTCGTATTACTCGACCCAAATACATCTCACCTTACCTTTACCCACATTACAACCTTGAAAAGTCCTTTGATCCATAATTTTGCATGTGAACCTTAGTGGTGGAGAAATGAAATGATATGCAAAGTTATGGATTATCATGATCATAAATGATGTTGAGTGCACCAATGGATATATTTTAGTTAAACACATTTTTCGAGTCTACCATTAGATTGCTCAATTTTTGAAGATTATGAATGTTAATTGATCATGAGTAAAAGCATGCAATGTTGACTTCTTGTTATGCTTTTTGAAAGCCATTCATCTTTGCTTATCATTATGTATTCTTGGAACGTAAAAGAAATGAGTCAATGTTTTTAGATCTTTGAGCTTAATTTTAATGTTTTGCCCGAGGACGATCAAAAGCTAAGTGTGAGGGAAATTGATAAGTGCTTAATTAATTATGAAATTTTTCCATAACACTTAATGATTATTGACATAAAGTTTTTTAAGATACTCATTTTGACTCATATGTGATTTTAGGCATAATTTGGAAGAAAAGAAGTTAAAATGAATTGGATGCACTATATTTGGGCCATTTTTCAAAGATTGATATTCACTTATCTTCATGGACCAAGAAGAAGAAAATTGAAGAAAGAAGAAAACAAATTCAGCCTAAAAGAAGTGGAACCATAAACAGCTGAAAAAATAAGGTGGATAAAGAGAAATATCATAATGATAGTGGAAACAAAGCAAAACACCAAGAAACAAATGAGTAGACAACGTCTAGCAAGCTGCATAAAATGACTCAGTAGCATACTGGGATGCCAACGCTGAAACATCAGCTTAGCATATTAGGACACTAAAGTTAAAACACATGCAATTCAGATGTCTGCGTTCAACGCAGATGTTATACGTTCAATGCAAACAACATCTGTATGTTGTGCGTTAAACTAGACCGTGGCATGGGATGCGTTTTACTTTAACGCAAACTAACAGATGAGTGAGTGAATAGTGGAGTGGAATAAAAACTAAATACATAAATAGAGAGTAGCATGGGGTTTTAAAGAGGGGGAGAAAATAGAACAATAACATAGAGAGTGAGCTATAAAATAGAAGAGGAGTGGGGGGAAGGGTTTTGACCGGGTTATTAAGGGGGGCTAAAGCATTTTTTTAGGAGAGATCTATAAAGGGCTAGAAGTCTCGATGCCGATTCGAAGGTGACATCAACATTGATGACTCGAATTAAGTGTATTTCACTATTTTTATCATTTCTTTCTTTTATTATAAATTAATTGTGTTAGCCTATGTTAATTGATTTGGGTTTTGTGTATAGATAATTGTATTCTCATTATTGTTCGATTATTTGTGTATGAACCCATTGGGTACTGTGAAAAGATAATTTTAATCTATTAATTGAATTGTTTATTTGCAAACTTATTGCTATAATTTTGATATAACCTATAATTGTTATGTTGAAATTAGTGTAGCGACTAATAATTCGTAATCCTTAGGGATAACACGACCTAAGTTAAATGACACATCGCATGTGGTTGTTGCCTTAATTAACTAGTTTTCCTAATTCATAATGCTACTAGCCAATTGAATCTAAAGATCGTATCCTATGTTATTTAGTAGTTAGGTTTAATTAACAATTGTATCTTGATTAAACACTACCTAAGGAAAAACTCGGGTTAATTATCAACCCACGATTAATAATTGCTAAAAGAGGTTTAAGAGCAAATGAAATATGTTTAATTAGAGTGTAGGCCGAGATTGAACCAAAGAATTGGGTCCCTACTGAATATCCCACTTTTATCATTTTTGGCACGTTTTCTTTAATTTGTTTTTATTAGTCTAGCTTCATTTTATTTTCTTATTTCTAAAACCAAAACCCCCTAAACCTAAACACTAGTTAATTTCATTTTGGAAGCATTACACACTCTCTTTGTGGGATCGACCTAGACTCACCATTGCTATAGTAAAATGAAGGAGGTTGTCTTTAGTGATATCCATATGAAGAGTAAAACCTGAATCTTCTCAGGAAGAAAATGGTTAGAACACACAAAAAGTGCTAGCTTTGATGTATGTTCTTGAGAGAATAGTTTAGAGAATAGGTGTGTGTAAGATGAACTCTTCACATTTCTCACTAGTTTTCTTACAATAATTTGTGCAAAAATGAGTGAGTTTTGTCAACTTTTGGACTCCTCTAACCCCCATCATGAATGGAGGAATAATGGCAATTAAGGGGCCATGAATGCCACTTAATTTGGCTTAAAACGTTTGCTGAAAATCTGGAAACTTTCCAGGCTGGCAACCATGCAACACTTGCTTTATTTCATTCCTTTGCAACCCTTCTTACAACGATCATATTGCAATACAATTCTAAAACATTCTCTCATATCTTAGATCACTATCCAAAACCATTTTACTCATTCTTTGCATCTCCAATGCATGTGACTCATTAGGTTCCTGGTTATATTGGCTACTTGAATTAACACTTAATTCAAGCAAGTCATAAGCGATATCTAGCAACACATCATGCCCCCTAATTGATGGAAAAGTTAGTGGTTTGACTATAAACTCTTCCAAACACAATGTTCCCGTGGAATTTGTCCTTTCACCATCTATAGCTCATTTGGTATAGAGCATGGTTAAAATATTAACTCCCACTAAACTGATTACATCACATCTAGCCTAAGTAATGTTAGTTCTTATCCCCACGACTCATTACTTAATTAGATATATCACTTAAGACTATCTTCATGACATTTTCACTCTGGGTAGAGATTCTCGAGTAATGAACTCGACAAGAGGCTGTGGGTATCATCTTCTATCAGGAGTGGTGAATCCTTTATTAGTTATTCAATTACGTTCGAATACCTAAAGTTGTACCCAATCACCTCTTTAGGAGCAACCTCTGAGAGACAACGAGGGATCAAGTCAAGTATAGGACCAATATCCACGATATCCTTGAGCATCTCAAGTCTACAAATATTTGCACCATTCCTATAATAAGACTATCATTGACACTAGAATATATTATCCATATGATTGTCTCATAATAGGTCAACCAATGTACTTCCTACTCTTAGTAAGTATCCATATGTTAACTCTAATCAACTCATGACATCCACTGCATGATCTAATCAAGGAGTATAACATGTGCTAGTTTGTCCAGACTAAGGATAATTTAGATACTAATATAATTACATATGATAGGAATCTTATTATCATGATCTCATCATGATTTCCTTCATACTATGTAATGTATCAAGGACTTCATTAATTCGATTTAATATCATTATCAATTCATAAAGAACTTGAACATTAAATTAACGAAAATGCCTTTTTATTAATCATAAAGATTTGTACAATTAGTGTTAAAGGTGATTGCCTTTAGAGTACTTCTCTAACAACCTCCCACTAGCACTAAAGCCAATCGCCTTTGTATCTAATATCATAGACAAGTTCATAAGAACCATATCTCTTTTAGGGAATCAATTTAGTCAAAAGATCAATAATATTCTAATTAGTGGGCACTCTCTATTTCTTGACATCATTTTTACCAATGATTTCTTTAATCAAATGGTATCACCTAAATACTTGTTTGAATTTTTGATGAGACATTGGTTCCTTTGCTTGTGCTATAGCACCATTGTTGTCATAATACAATTGTACCCCAACAATGCTAGGAACCACTCCAAGTTCCATGATAAACTTCTTGATCCAAACTGCTTCCTTTGTTGCTTCTGAAATGGCAATGTACTCTGCTTTGGTTCTGGAATATGCAGTTGTAGCGCCCCCTTACCATAGGGTATCCACCGGAACGCCCGTAGGTCATTCCGACAAATATCCCACGACAAGAGAC
>JANIJH010028515.1:0-11261 GCA_024520975.1 Erythroxylum areolatum | reverse complement strand
TTCAAATAACTTGAGCTACAGAGCTCCGATCAAAGCGATTTTTGTTTTAAATTAAACTAGAGACATAAACCTACAAGTTTTATGAAGGAACCGATTGGCAATTAAGCCCGTAACATTTTCAAATTTCGACCTGAAGTCGGTAGTACCCAATTTTGGCTGTTTATTTTGAAATAGTATTTTTGCCATAACTTTTTCATTTCTAATCCGAATCGAGCGCTTCCAGTGGCGTTAAAATCGTGAGTTTAAGGGGAATATTTTTATTAAAAATCAAATCCCAAATTTTCTATTAAAAGTTTCTCTAAATGTGTTCGGTTTTGGGTCTTCCATGCTTGTATGGGTCCGAATGTTGGGCCTCGGAGACGGGGTCCAACACTAAAGGCTTGACATTATTCTCTTAAAGTAGCAAAGCTTCACTCCTAGCATAAAGATTTACTATAATATTAGCAAGAGTTTCTATTGTATTCTCTACTTTAATCAAAAATAAAGGTAGTATAAACACCACACTCACCTAACAATTTGATCTTGTAAGCAATATTATTGACTCGTTCCATAACTTGACATGATCCATCTCCTTTTGGATGTATCTTAGACTTATGCATGTTTAGAAACCTATCTTTCATTAAGTATACCCAAACCTAATCTCCAAGTTCAAATATTTCTTCTCTCCTTCCTTTTTTAAGTTTCTTAATATATTGTCAGGTCATCTTCTTAATGTTTGCTTATGAATCTTTTTCACTAATTCAACTTTCTTTTTACCATTATGTTTCTTAAACTTCAAATTTTAGGTACAATAGTAGTGCCCTTTTTTTTTTGCGTTTGGTGCTAGTTATATAATGTAACCTTCCTCGTTAAATTTCTCCCTCACTTGAATCAACATTATTGGCTTAACATTATTCTCTTAAAGTGGCAAATATTATCTCCTAGCATAAAGATCTACTATAATATTATCAAGAGTTTCTTTTGCCTTCTTTGCTTTACTCAACAACATTAAAAGTAGTATGAACACCACACTCACCTAACAAGGTTATCTTGTAAGTGATATTGATGACTTTTTCCATAATTTGACACGATCCATCTCCTTTTGGATGTATCTTGGACTTGCGAGTGTTCGGAAACATTTCTTTCATTAACTGTACCCAAACCTAATCTCCAAGTTCAAATACTACTTCTCTCCTCCCTTTTTTTTTAGCTTTCTTAATATATTTTTAGGTCATCTTCCTAATGTTTGCTTATGAAGCTTTTTAACTAATTCAACTTTCTCTTTACCATCCAAGCTAGCTCTTTCACATAAAGGCATAGGCATAAGATCCAAAGGAGACAATAGGTTAAATTTGTAAACAATCATAAATGATGAATAATAAGTTGCATTTTGGATAATCTTATTATAAGCAAATTAAAGAAAGGTAAAGTCTATTCCCAAGTTTTAATTTTCTTACTAATAATTACGCTTAATAAAGCACCTAAAGTCCTATTAATCACCTTAGTTTTGGGATAGTTTATGGATAACAATTCGTAAAAAATATTGATTTAGTTCTAAATTTTTCTATAAATTCTTTCAAAAGTAACTTTAGAACTTTACATCCCTATCTAAAATAATGATTTTAGAAACTCTATGAAATCTAATAATCTCTTCGAGAAAGAATTCAGCAATGTAGGATGCATCATTGGTTTTATGACATGCAATGAAATGCACCATTTCAAGAAACATATCCACCACTATAAAGATTGAATCCTTATCTTTAATTGACCTATATAAACCTAAAATAAAATCCATTAAGAGCTTTAACTATGTTTCAGTAGGTATAGGTAAAGGTGAGTATAATTTATAAGATTGCACTCTATATTTAGCTTGCCTATAGGTAACAAATCTTTCACACACTCCCAGTACATCTCTCTTTATATATGGCCAAAAGAAATTCTAACTCAAATTATCATGAGTCTTTTTTATTCCATAATGTAACATACCACTCTCATAAAGCATAAGCCCGAACATGCCAGAGGATATTTCATTCACCAATATAAAAGTCACATATGTCATTACAATTCAGAATCTGCATATACATTACACAACATTTTTTTAGTTCAATCTCAGTACCAAATATATAACATGAAATGGAATGCTAATACACAAGACTCTAACTAGACTCCTCATATTCAACTAATTAGACCTTTGAGCCATTCTTGTCCCCAAAATGCAAGTACTAGACTTCTACTATATCACCTTAGTAGCTACAATTCCTTTGAACCTGAAAAATAACGTTGTAATTTTGATGAGTTTGCAAACTCAGTGAGTGAACCATCATCGATGTATTCACTCACATCAAATCACAAAAACAAGTATATTAAAGTTTATCATACTTCCTCGAGCATATCATGTAAGCTAGCATTGCATATCACAATACATCCTCCATTCACTTCAACTGTAATTCACTATTTCAAAACAATTCAATAATTCATTTAAATTCAATCATTTCATACATGTAGGGATGTATATGCAAATTCACATGTGTTTCCATTCTCGTTTTGTTTTGTTGTGACCAAGTGCCTATCAACCAATTTACTGTCCTATATTTGTTGTAGATATCGAGATCATTTCTGGCCCGTATCTATTCTGGATATCGAGTCTATGTTATCTGAGCCTGAGGCTCTTTTTCAAAATCCTGAGCCTCTTTTTCTATAATCCTAAGGTTAAAGATTTTTTTTTGGCACATCGGTCACTTTGGTCACAACTCCTTTATCTGATCATAGATTTTAAAGTGATGAGATGCATCATTTCATATGCTATGTTTTCATTTCCTTTCATCTCTGTGTACTCATGCCACATATATCAAACTCCACAAATCTAAGTCCAGCATTTATCAATTAGTTATACACACATTCCATACTAAACAAGCAATTTATACAGAAGCATATAAAAATGAGTTTACACATCTAAATTGACTCACAGTATGCTCCAGAAAAGCTACTGCCTCAATGTTCTGGCAATGTTTGGATGTTGACGATCACCTTGCGGATCTATCATCATGTAATACATACACACATAGTTCACAAATCACTAATTTGTTTAATCGTATGAATGTACAATCATGCACATATATATATGTGCCATGTTTCAGTGTATGCTCAATTGACTTTCCCGGTATGTACTCTTATGCATAGATCTTGACTATTCAATTTGTGCTTATACACCTAAGACCATCCAAACATTATATCTTGTATACTACCATTTTGCAATCAAGTTTATACCTTTAAGTTAGCTTAATTTTCTCCAAATTCATAACCATACATTACACTTATCCTTGAACATTTTCATGATTAAAAAGCCTCTTATAACACACACACACAATTGTTACTTTAAATTTGGAATTTCAGCAAGCTAGATCTATACATTCACCAAACTTTTTCTATTAATATATATTCATACATTTACCCAATTCTCCTTCATAATTACCCCATGTTCTTTAATGCTCATTCAACCATACCTTATACACATTACCCATGTCCTTAATATCATGTTTGCATTAAAAGAACTCATTTATTCCTTTAACAAATCATAATTTCCAACTTTGAACACAACCACATCAAAAAGTCCATTCTTTAGGTTTTGACATCAATCAACTACATATGTCAAGCTCTTAACCAATTAATCAAGCAACAATCTAGGCTCATTCCTAGCCTTAATTAAGTACAAATATACCAATTTAGAGTGAATTTTCTCAACTAGTTTGACATGTACACAAGGCTAAAATTAAAATTCCAGAATTTGTCATCAACATAACTAATGTCTGTAACTTTAATAACTTCAGTACTTCACAAATTTTACAAGCTTAGAGACATCACTAACAACTGAAATTTTCCAAATTTCATTTCCTTTAAGGTTACTTCATTTTAAGTTAATTTAACTTCCATATTGGTTACATTAAATCTCACAAAAATATGCTCATTTGTTTCATTACCATTCACTTTATACCATCATACTTGTAGTCCTAACTTTTCCAGATTTGAAAACACTTCAGTAGAACTTATCTTTAGCATGAATTCATCATCAATTATACTTTAAATCACAACTTAAATCAACAATATAACGGCCCATAAACAACTATTGTCATGCATCCAAAAATATAATAGAAGGTATCCTTTTCATTCTTCATTTTCCAACAAAATTTCAACACCAATACCACATTCAATCTATCCTTAATCAGTCATCATAATTTTTGCTAAGACATGCCACAATAGATCAGTACTTCACTTACTTGTTCAGCTTAAATGCCACCTCAATGTATCAAGCCTGCTTTGCCTCATATGCATGCAAAAATATTTCAAGAACAGTGAGGAAGTAGGATGGTTTTGACAATGATAAGAAGAAGACAGCAAAATGTAACAATATTATGCCTCTAAAGCTATCTTTATGATGGATTTTGCATGGGTTTTGGGGTGGTAATGTACAGAATTAGGGCAAAAATCCAAAGGTGTGGGGGAGGTGTGGATTTTGGCAATAAGAGGGAGAAGAAGGAGAGAGTATACAACAAAAACATAGCAAAAGAAGCTGAATGTGTTGGTCATATAGTGTAGGATGAGTGTTCTTTATTTAAAGACACTTGTCATGTATTTAAGCAAGATACATGTCCTCCTTCTTAGTTACCAAATGTCACTAAATTCCTAACCCATTTGTCACTTAATTCTCTAAGCCATTTGTCACTTATTTTATAGGCTTATTCACCCTAAATTTTCACATGTCAAATTGTCTTGCAACTTGAAAATTTCCTAGTCTAGATGTACATTTTAATCCATCAATCTTCCAATTGTGACAAATAAACTCCAAATTCTTAATTATAATCCATCAATTCCTTTTATTTGTAAATCAAAATATAAGACATTAGAAAGGCACAATCATGTCACAATTATTTTGAAACTTTCATACCCCGAAACATATTAATTGAGTGCACATAAAATCTTTGCATTTTTTTAAAAAAAAAATTCATTTGTGTATGCTAATATCATGCATGTGAATGAATTCATAAAATTATCTCCTAAATCCACCAAATTAATTCTATAATGATGTAACTCATGTGACTCAGTATTCTAACACTATAACCCTCAGTAGTTTTGGAAACCGACTATTACAATTCTCCCCTCCTTATGAAATTTCGTCCTCGAAATTTTTAACTAATTGATCAAATAGATGGGGTTATTGCTTTCTTATGTTCTCCTCAGTCTCCCACGTAGCTTCCTCTCTCGAATAATTCCTCCAAAGGACTTTAACCAAAGGAATTACATGGTTTCTTAATTTTTAGTCTGATATGCAACTATTTTAACTGGTTCCTCTACATAACTCAAATTGTTTGCAATCTGAACCTCCTGTGCCAGTAATATATATGCTGGATTTGACTAACATCTCCTAAGCATACTTGTAACATTCCATTATCCTATATTAGGGGCTAGAACCCTAGGATAGTGTACATGAGAGTTTACTGAGAAGTTATAAAGTGCATTTCATACTCATACATAATATAGCATACACACACTCACGTGAATGTAGATTTTTACACATTAAAATGATTATACATGCATTCATTGACATTTTCAGGTATAATTGATTTGTATGTGTGATTGTATTAATAATTGTAGCTTTATGTGTTGAAAATTGATTCGAAAAGTGTACTTACTTATTTAGCATTTTTGGTGAATTTTAGCAAATTTTCAAAATTATAAGTATTTTTGGACTAGGAAAAATACCAAGTGGCAAGTCAATTGATGAATGACAGTAGAAATAAGAGTCAAATGATAGTGAAGATTTATAGATGACTTTGAGATTTATTAACAAGTGTCATTGAAAATTAAGAGACATTTGGAACAAATTGAGATGATTGGACTAGTTAAATAGGAAAACCTAGTTTAAGTTCATAGAAATTGGACAAGTGACAAGTGTCACTTGCCAAATTTAGGCTTCATTCCTACGAATATACTAGAAAGATCAAATTAATTGTTTGATCTTACTTTCTTCTTCCTTGTGATTTTCATCTTTTGTAAGTTTCTTTACTTCCAGAAATTCTCTCACCCTCACAACGCAATCCTTGCTCTTATTTTTCACTTGTCATTTCTTTTTTTTTACCCTCTTCACTGTCACTGAAATACCTAACCTTACAACCTTCAACTATTGATGATCGTGTTATATTAGAAAGCAAGGGTTCATGTGATTTTGAAGAATTTGGAGTTTTAAACAAGTAAGTATCGTATGGTTCTTCATGATATGTAAGATGAAACATGCATCATGTTAGTTAACAGTTAAGTGTTTATAATATGAGGATGTATATTTGTTGAAACGTGAGTGAGGATTTTGGGTGTGCTCCATGTCTTGATTTTGCATATTTGATGATCAATATTTCATAAGATGTTGTTAAAGTGATTTTTGAGTTAGAAAGATAATTGAAAATGTGTATAAAAGAATGTAGAAAAATTAATCAAAGGTGATATGCGTATGCTCTATTTTCACTGTGTTTGCATAAATCTTGTTTGGTGTTTTAAGAATGAACTAAAATGAATTTAGAGTTAAGGAAAATGATGTAAGTGATGTCGTGATATGGGGAAAAATTAAAATGAGAAGTTAGAGATGAAATGAAGGTATTGAGGAAGATGAAAAATGTAGAAAATGTGAGGAATGCATGTTAAATATGCGTAAATGAACAGTTCAGTTTTTGATGTTATGATTAATCATAGATTTTGATTTGTTTGGGAATGAGTTGAGCTCAATGTGATTCAAAATGAATAGAAAATAATAGATATAAGTTAAAAATGTGGATTTAGCAATAGAGAGGAAGAAGAGACAAAAATCTGCAGTTTGGAACTCTTTATGGAGTCGCATGGAGTCGCAAGATCGTGACCAAAAGGAGAAGTTAAGAATTGCACGATCATGCACAAGCACGATCATGACAATGAGAAGTTATCCAAAAAAGCATGATCATGCACAAAGAGGAAGCGTCTCGCACGATTGTAACAGTGGGAGTGTAGAGAAATATGATAGTTTTGGAACATCCTTTACTCTTTTGGCCATAACTTCTTCTCCTGACCTCCAAATGACTTGAAATTTGAACCACAAACTCCTCACGCATTTTATTTCCTCTCTGAAAAAATTAATATCAATCTTAATTCATTAGGAAAGGATTGATTGATGAGTTTAAGATGAAAATGATGAAGTGTGTTGGAATATTGTTAAATGGAGTGTTTTCACTGAATATACATCGGTACTTTGGCCATATCTTAATCTGTGGTTGTCCAAATGAGATGATTTTTGATTTAGATTAAACTAGAGATATATGGATACAAATTTCACTAAATATCATATCTTAATTCTGTCTTTAAGAGTTCCAAAATCTGGTTTGAAGTTGAATATAGAGTACTATTATAGTTTGAGAACATTTTGAAATATTTTATATATAACTTGCCGATTATTAAACCAAATTGTGAGAACTCGGTGTAATTAGAAACATAAGACATATGAGAACATTTTTTTAAAAGAAGGTGTTGCCTAAATACTTCATTTTCCTTGTCAAAATGATTATGCAAAATTGACCCAAAAATTTATTTTTAGAAAAAGTTGGAATGATCAATTGAGTTATGAACTTAGATTCAATTTGTTTTATTGAGTTGTAAACCTAAGTTCAAATTATAATTATGTGAGTTTTGATATATGAATGATCACGTGACGAGAATAATGGAAATATACTCGGGATTATCATTAAGCATGCATAGTACATGATCTATATACACATATGTGCATAAATAAGTATTTATAAAATTGTACAAATTTGTGATATGTGTAAATGTATATTTCATAATATAGAAGAGCAATTTGAGAAACCACATCCAAACTTTACCAGGACTTTGAGACAATAGATTTTTGGAGCAACCTGTGAGTAACCTAGATGGTCTCACTTAATTAATTGTTTGATTTAAATTATGTTTTAAATTATCTTATGAATGTGAATTTGATTATGTTGATTCCGGACATCAAATGTCCAAGGTGTTTGATGCATAAATGAGATATTGGAAGTACTCCTTATATGTGAATTTGACAAAATAAATGATTCTTAACGTTTATGTTGAATGTTGGACCAAGGTCCGATGATGAATGTGAATGAAAATATGATAGTGAAAATGACTTTGTAATTTTGAACACTTTTGATTAATTAAATTTATGTGATGCATTTCATTACATTAATGCATGAATAGATAATGGTAGTTATGACCTGAGTAGCTACCAAAAATGAGCTTAAAGCTCATAATGTGACTGTAAGCCAAAGGTTCACTATGTATAATGAGCCCTGTATCTCCAACAATTAAGCTACAATTATCAATAAACCCGATATTCATAACAGATAAGGGACAGCTATAGGAATTTGTTCACAACAACGTAATAATTAGAAATGAGTCTCATGAGCATCACATATACATTTATTATGTATGTTTGAATGATTGAAATGTATTGTTGACTTGTATTTGAATGAGAACGTGACAATTGTGAAGAAAGTGCTAAATGATATTACATGATGATAAATAAAATGATGTGAATTATGTGATTGTATGTGTTGATGTGTTGTATGAATTGAGTGAACCATCGAGAATGGTTACCTCATCGAGTTCGCAAAACTCACCAAAATTACAATGTTGAAATTTCATGACCGAGAGAGGACACTAGTGACAAAGAGACTCTATAAGAAGCACAATTCTTGTACTTTTAGATTAGAAAAATGGCTCAAAGGTCAATCAGTTGAGATTGAATGATTAGATAGAAATTTCTGTATAATTCCTCATATATGTTGCATGTTTGTATTTAGTTTTGATAATGTACATATTTAGATGATTTTGTAAAATTACAATGTACATATTCAGTTTTTATGAAATGAAATGAGGAATTCGGTTTTAAAATAATATGATATTTATGTATTAAATAATGATTCCATGATTAAGTTAGTGATGTGAGTGCTCTAGCATGCTACTTTTGCAGGGCACATATTTAGATATCACTTAGGATGTCCGGTACGTGTCTTGTGAGATTGGGGTGTTATAATATTAACATGAAATACATTATGAATCTGAGACATTTCTGATGGTAATGTTAATTGGTGAGTGAATAGTCCAACTCTCTTAGAAATCTTATAAGGACCAATATATCTAGGGCTTAATCTTTCCTTTTTACTTAACCTTAGCACTTCTCGCTAGGGCGACAGTGTAAAAAAAATACCTTATCTCTACTTAGTACTCCATATCTCTCTGATGTTAATCTGTATAACTCTTTTGCCTGTCTTGAGCCACCTTATTCCCACTGTGGATCAATTTTACCTTATTAATGATATCTTGAATCAACTCTGGGCCTTCAACAATCCTTGGGCCTTCTTCATCCCAATATAAAGGTGCTCGATACCTTCTGCCATATAACGCCTCATATGGAGCCATGCCAATACTACTATGATAATGATTATCGTATGCAAATTCAATGAGAGCTACATACTCATATCATGCTCCTTGAAACTCCAAAACACAAGCCTTAAACATATCCTCAATAGTTTGAATAGTCCTCTCACTCTGTCCGTCTATCTAAGGATGAAACATTGTACTAAAATTTAACTTTGTATCTAATGCTGTCTATAGGTTACCCCAAAATCTAGAAGTAAATTTAGGATCTTGTCTAACACAATAGACACTAGGACCCTTTGTAACCTCACTATCTCATTTAAATATCTCCGAGCTAACTGATCTAGTGTATTATTCTCTCCAATAGCTAAGAAATGACCTATTTTGTTAATCTATCAACAATGAACCATATGGCATCATGCTACCTTGGAGTTCTCAACAAACTCATAATAAAATCCATTATAATCCTTTCTCATTTTCACTCTAAAATAAGTAATGACTATAATTTCCCAATTGGTGCCTGATACTTTGCCTTAACTTATTGGCATGTCAAACACCTGGCAACATACTCAACGACTTACTTTTTCATCCTTGGTTACTAAAAATGTTGTTTTAGAGTATTATACATCTTGGTAGTACCAGGATGTATAGCATAGGCTGATATATGTGCTTCCTCCAAAATTTCCTTCCTCAAACCATCAACATTTGGTACATATAATCTCTTATTCAACCACAATGTATTATTTCTCAACTCAAACTGAGAACTCAGATTCTGTTTTAACTTCTCTACAATCTTAACTACTTATAGGTCTTTGCTTTGAGTTATTCTAATCCTTTCATGTAATACCAGTCTAAGCTTCAGCGTACCTAATAATGCTTCATTCTATCCCAAACTTAACTTAACATTCAATGCTCTCAGTTGAACTAGATTTGGTAACCTCGATGCTTGAATTTGTGCTAGACTATTATTAGATTTCCTACTTAATGCATCAGCTACAACATTAGCCTTACTTGGATGATTCTCCATCGTGCAATCATAATCCTTAAGCAACTCAATCCACCTCCTTTGTCTCATATTAAGTTCCTTTTAACTCAATAGATATCTCGAACTTCGATGATCTGTAAAAATCTGAAACATTTCGCCATATAAATAATGTCTCTAAATTTTCAAAGTAAACATTACTACAACAAGCTCTAAATCATGAATTGGATAATTGAACTCATGAGGCCTTAACTATCTCAAAGCATAAGCAATCACTCTACCATACTGCATTAAAACACAACCTAACCCTTGGTGTGAAGCATCACTATATACAACATATCCTCCATATCCAAATGGAATAGCCAACATCGGTGTCATAGTTAATCAATGTTTTAACCCATCAAAGCTCCTTTGACATTTAGTAGTCCATCGAAAAGGTATGTTCTTCCTTAGAAGCTTTTTCAAAGAGTCTGAGATCAATGAGAACCCCTCAACAAACCTCCTGTAATAACCTATTAGTCCAAGAAAACTCCAAATCTCTGACAAATTTCTAGGTGGTTCCCATTTCATCACGGCCTCAACTTTCTTCGAGTCTACCTATATATCCTGTCAATAAACTATATGTTAGGCCCCGTTCCCGAAGCCCAACCAAGGTTTTAGACCCCGTTCCCTGAGCCCAACTATCTGATTCGAAATCAAAAAGCGTAAGCGGGTTTCCTTATGGGGTATTTCAACGAACCCTCACTTGCTTTGAATCAATTCTTTCAAATTCAAAGCCAAAAGCTACCAATTTTTATGGAGAGGTAGAAAAACGTGTTAGAAATCCAATGCTTCAAGAATCACTCAATTTGGAGGTCGGACGAAGGAG
>JANIJH010028476.1:0-11263 GCA_024520975.1 Erythroxylum areolatum | reverse complement strand
GGAGAGGATCAAGGTTGTGAAGGTGGTCTAATGGACGACGGATTCAAATTCATCATAAAAAACCAGGGTTTAACAACTGAAGCCAACTACCCCTACAAGGCAGCAGATGGAAGCTGTAACACCAACGCAGAGGCCAACCACGTAGCTAAAATAACTGGCTACGAAGATGTACCAGCAAATAGTGAAGCAGCACTGCTAAAGGCTGTAGCAAAGCAACCAGTATCAGTTGCCATTGATGCCGGAGGTGATTTCCAGTTCTACGAGAGTGGGATATTTACCGGAGACTGTGGGACTGATCTAGACCACGGGGTGACGGCCGTCGGGTACGATGTTAGTAATGGCGTCAAGTATTGGATTGTGAAGAACTCATGGGGCACAGAATGGGGTGAAGAAGGATATGTAAGGATGCAGAGAGGCGTTGATGCTAAGGAAGGTCTTTGTGGAATAGCCATGCAAGCTTCTTATCCCACTGCTAACTAAGAACCATACATTATGGGTATACGAATACCCAAGTTTGTGTATTGTTGTGTGTGTTTATTAAGTATAGTAATTCTCAGATTGTGTAAAAACAAGAATTAAGGGGCAGATTTCTCCATTATTTGCATTATAGTATTCTAAAACTCAACTCCTACCTTGTAATCATGAAGTTAATAATAATAATAATACCAACAATAATAATAATAATAATTAATTAGTTGAATTTTTAAAATTTAAAAAATTAAAATTTTAAAAATGGAATACTAGATTAAAAATTCTCAAAAAATTGTTATTTATAACTTCACTATCCAGTTGATAATTAAATCAACAATATTTTTAAGATTTAAGATTTTTGGATTGATTCAAACTATGTGAAACTGAAAATATGTTTTAAATGCACTAATAACAAAGTTTAATTATTAAAAAACAAAATTTTCAAAAAATCAATTAAAACAGTTAAATAAAGACTTCGTTTTCCTTTTGTCCCTAATATTGGCATAATTAAGTAGAAACTAAAGTTTGTTTTTTAATTAACTTGTAGATTGTTAATGCGTTGGTTTGAATTTGGATTCAGATATATTGAAGCCTAATTAGATAATATTTTTTAAAAATAAAATTATGGGTCAAATCAAAATTTTAAAATAAATTTAAATTCTTGAGTTCAATTATAATTTAAATTCAACCACTTAAATGCAAAATTTGCTTCAATTTTTAATTTCAATTTCAATTTTTTAACTTTAAAATTAAATACTTTGAAATTCGATAATAATTTCAATTTTAATTCTAAAATAAAATGTCAACGTTACTGAATAAACATTGTATGATAAAAGAAAGTTAAAAAAATGCCTTTGATGAGATAATATACACATTGGAATCATAATTGATATTTTTGTGGAATTTTGATTTAAATTATGTTGTGGAATTTAGGAAGTCTTCACTTCACGCACTTAAACACATCATTCAATGAAAAACTGAAAATAAGCACAATTCTAATACAAGAATTGAAAAATAAAAATTCTCAAAGAGAAACTAATTTTATTAATAGAGAATTCTTCTCCTCTTTCAAAAGTTGTTTAAATAGGCTTAAGTAAACCCGAATTCATCGTAGGAAGAGCTTTAAACAAACTATGAAACTCTAATTTAACTTCAGAAAGTTTGAGATAAAATAAGAAACTCTAATTCAACTTAAGAAAAATTCTAGATAAAATAGGAAAATTATCGAAGAGATTGACTAAAATTCGAAATAAGAAACAAATAAAATAAAATAAGAAATTATTCAAAATCTTGCGGAAAAGGGTGTTGAATATGGCCTGATCACGTGCTATTCAATATTCCATTATATCCACTTAAAAATAATCTAGAGAAGGAAGTTGGATATGATGTGATCATGTGCTATTTAATATACCATTTTGCCCACTTAGAAAGAAATCTAGAGAAGAATGTTGGATAAGGCAAGATCAATTGCTAATAAATATCCAATTCTTTTTAAAAATTTATTCACTCCCACTTCTCAAAAAAAAAAAAAAACTTGACCTCGAGTTACTGTTAGCATATACAAGCTTCTTACCTTAGAAGTAAGGCAAAAGATCAATAACATTGAAAGTTGGAGAAATATTGCCCATCCATGGAGGTAGTTCAATAACGTGATAATTGTCATTAATTTTGCCTTTTAATTCTAAACAGATTGTACTTCTTTTGTTGTACTTTATGATGATCTCCAAGAGTTCGGTTCTTGCTAAAAAAATTATAACTTCATCTCCAACATTAAGCACATGAGCTCTCCTATATCAATCAACCTTAACCTTGTACTTTTCATTAGCTCTTTCAATCTTCTTCTTCACCTTTACTTAAATAACTTATGCCTCCTTAGATACTTGGTGGAAACCACAGAAAATGGCAATCAAACAATGATACTATAAACTACACTTTTGTAGGTGAATTCGGCTTGTACAATCAAGAAATCTCAACTTTTGAGTTTGTCACAATATATGCTTCTTGCCAAATTACACAAAGTCATATTCACCTCCTTCATCTGGTTATTAGTTTGTAGGTGCGTAGGTGTGTAGTACAATCAAATAACCTCCGTAAGGTCCTTCAAAAGTAACTCAAAAACTTAATGTCACAATCAGAAGTATGTAATATCACTTCTCTAAAGAATAACTTGGCAACCACGATAATGTCGTCTTAATCAATCAACTAAGAACAGAACAATGATATACTTGAGATAAAGGAAGGACTTCCCTATAATTTCAGCTTCTTGAAATATATCTGAATAACTGTCCACTAGTTGAACTAATTCATCCCAGCTTCAATACCGTACCTCCGAACAGTAAGCTAATCTAACGAAACAAGAATCTTAACGTTCTTCACTCACGCACATTGTCTAGCTTCAACAACTCCAATTAAACTATATGAGACACTACACACACTATGTATATTTCACGCACAATCCCAAAATAATAACTCCCTTGGAGATTAGAAATTAACCCACGGTATATATGAAAACCAGAATGCACACACCACATAAGCTGCGTTTTTCAAATATGTAATTAACGCCCACTGCAGTGTAGATACCAACCCCCACACAAGACACACTTCTTCTATGGATAGAGACATACACGATATTCACCAGCAAGAGCCCTTAACAAACACGTAAAACAAATTCCTTTATCTTCTATCTAAAAAATCCAGCAGTACATATCTTAATCACCAATGTGATATGCCACAAGTCTGTCAAAGAGTAGACTTCTATTTTGTACAAGATTCTTCCACATGTTTTTGAATCTCATTTCAGTTAATTTCTTATATGTTCAATTAGTAAATAAAATGCCAAAACTAAAACGATATATATACTATATCTTAACAATCTCCACCCCGCAAACACCCCCTCCCCCCTTTTGGCATTTTTGTCACAGCTCTTAAACTCCCTTTAAATAACATAATCGGACATATAAATATTAAATCCACAATGCTTCCCTTCAATTTAAGATTCAATGAAAGATTCAACAACACAAGCATAAGTCAGGCATAAACAACAAAACACAGAGAAAAAATACAACTTCAGTCAAGTAGTCAAGTCTTATCTCAATGATACCAATTGAAAAAATCGAAAGCGGTAGTAGTTTCGCAACCTTTCCAATTTTATCGTGAACATCTATAACACAAGCGAAAACAAAAGCAATAAAAACGAAATAATAAAAAAATACCAGAAATTTGGTAACATAGTTCAGCAGGCCTGCCTACGTCTGTAGGGCCCTTACCCAGATTAATACTTTAAAAAAAGTGCGATAGATTTATACAAGGTTACACTGAAGCAACATCACTCAATCCTTGTAACTATCTCTTAACCTAACTTTCCGTGAAAGATTTTCACTCCCAATAACATGACTGACTCGTGTTAATCTCAACAGAGATTTTTTAAACTACTTTTAATTAAATGACAATTAATAAAAATAACTCAAGTAATCAATCAACTAAGAACAGAACAACGATATACTTGAGATAAAAGAGGGACTTCTCTATAGTTTCAACTTCCCGAAATACATCTGAATAATTGCCCACCAGTTGAACTAATTCATCCTAGCTTTAGTATCAGACCTCTGAACAGTAAGCTAATCCAATGAAACAAGAATCTCAATGTTCTTCACTCACGCACATTGTCTAGCTTCAACAACTCCAATTAAAACATATGGAACACTACACACACCATATATATGTCACGCATAATCCCAGAAGAATAACTCCCTTGGAGATTAGAAATTAACCTACGATATATATGAAAACCAGAATGCACACACCACATAAGCTGCATTTTTCAAATATGTAATTAATGCCCATTGCAGTGTAGATACCAACCCCCACGCAAGATACACTTCTTCTATGGATAGAGACATACACGATATTCACTAGTAAAAGCCCTTAACAAACACATAAAAACAAATTCCCTTATCTTCTATTCAAAAAATCTAGCAGTATATATACTAATATCTTATATGTCGAATTAGTAAATAAGTTGCCAAAACTAAATAAAACGATATATATACTATATCTTAACAATTCTAAAGATGGGTCCTTATACATGACACATTTATCTTACCCAATCGAACTCTAAATGTAAAAGTTAGAGTTAGCTGACGATGTGTCTACACTAGATGAACTAAATGGGTTACTGGTAGAATATATTGAAATCTTTAGAAAGCACATGCAACTTCCTCCCCAAAGAACACATGATCATAGAATCTAGCTGTGAGGAGTGGAAGTTTTAAACATCAAGCCTTATTGATATTCTAGAAAGCTAAAAGATAAAATTGAAAGAATTCTCAAGGAGCTTATGGAGCAAGGATTGATTTGACATTAATAAGAAAAGAGATGAAGAATGTGTGTCGATTAGAGGGAGTTAAATAAACATAAAATGAAGAACAAGTTTCTAATACCCTTAATTGAAGAATCGATTGATGAACTACAAGGATCTAAGTGGTACTCTGAACTCAATTTGAAGTTGGGGTATCACCAAATATGTATGAAGGAAGGGGACATATCTATGACTGTGTTTTAGACACATAAAAGGTACAACGACGGCACCATCCAAATTCCAAAGCTTCATGAACGAGATCTTTAGGCCATACATTAAGAAGTTTTTGTCAGTTTTTTTAATGATATACTTATATACTGTGGAACATGATAAGAATTTCAATAGGAAGAAGCTGATAAAACAGAAGAAGGAGTAGAGGGTTAACAGGGGAGTAATTATCTTCCTTTATTCACTGATACTACCAAGCTTTTATAGCCAAAATATCAACAGACTGTCCAAGACTTCTTGTAAATTAAGCAATTATTGGTGATCGTTAATTACCATGTCCTCCTATAAACTAGGAACAATAAATCCACTAAGTAATAATTAAGCTAAAAATAAGGGAAAGCCAATAATAGAACATAAACAGAGTAAGACTCAGTCAATGTCGTATCCCAACATCAACTTTTCTCGTGCAGCTTATGCAAACCTTCATGGCTCGTATCAACTCCTCCCCTATGGGCAACATCCTTGTCTCAAGGATAAACTACAGATACTGATGGGACAGGTGCCATAAGTTTTCCCAAGTAGCATTATCAACAGAGGAGCCAACCCACTGAACCAAGACTTTAGTTTTTGGACAATACCTTCTCTTCTAAATCACACGTCAATCTAATATTTTTTTAGGTTGAGGCCAAATTTGAGCATCCTCTGATACTGGAGGTACATCTGTGGAAAGGACGGGTTCGTTGCCTAGGTGTTTGCATAAGAGACTGATGTGGAATACATCATGGATTTGGGACCCTTGTGGAAGAGCTAGATGATAGGCTACTGAACCAATTTTCTCCAGGATTTTGTAGGGTCCAAAGAATCATGGGGGACAACTTCTTTGAGCTCCTGAAGGCAACAGAGGACTGTCTATAAGGGCGTAACTTTAAATAAATGAAATATCCCACTAAAAATTGTACATCACGATGCTTCTTATCAGCATGCATCTTCATCCGATTTTGGGCTATCACTACGTTTTAACATAATTCCTTCAAAATGGCTTCTCTGTCTCTCAAGAATTCATCCACTATTTGCACACATGCAGTCCCTGGAAAGTAAGAAAGCAACAAAGGGGGTGGCCTACCATACACAACTTCAAAAGGAGTGACTTTGGTTACTGAATGTATGCTAGTGTTATAATTATATTCAGGCCATAGTAACCAATCGAACCAAGAACGAAGTCGGTCTCCTGCAAAGTATCTCAAGTACTATTTTAGGGTATAGGTGGTGACTTCTGTTTGCCCATCAGATTGTGGATGGTAGCTTGAGCTCAATGCTTTCCAGAAATTGCTCATGAACACCTTGTCCCTGTCACTAATAATGGAATGTGGAAAATCATGTAATTTAATAATGTTAGTGATAAAAACTTTCGCAACATCATATGTGGTGAAGGGTTGTTTCAGAGGAACAAAATGGATATATTTGGATAAGCGATCCACCACAACCATAACAGAGGTATATCCTTTAGATGGAGGTAATCCCACAATAAAATCCATAGAAATTTCTGTCCAATCTATTATTAGAATGGAAAGTGGTTGAAGTAGCCTGGCAGGAGCCATATTGTCTGTCTTGAATTGTTGGCAGATTGAGCACTCTTGAATAAATTTCCTTACTGATTTCCGCAGCTCAGGCCATGAGAAGCTTTGATGGATTCAACTAAGAGTCTTATGGTATCCAAAATGCCCCTAGTGTCGATGAGTGACTTTCTTCAAGCACTAGTGGAATTAAAAATGAATCTGGGCTAATAAGAATTCTGCCTGACTTCAACCATATACCATCACGTTTGACAAGTAGAGCTTGGTTTGTATTCAACTTTCCAGAGTCCAATTGTTGATAGAAAGTATCATGTGCCACTTCCTGCTTTAATGACTCCCACCAATTAGCATGTGGTATTAAAAGTGAACAAAGTTGGTCGTGATTTTTGCGACTTAGTGCATCAGCGCCCATATTTTCCCAACCTTGTTTGTATTTTATGACATAATCACATCCCATCAACTTATGACATAATCATATCCCATCAACTTATGTAACCATCTTCCCTAATCAGGTGTGGTGATCCATTTTTCAATCAGAAACTTTAAGCTCTGTTGGTCAGTTTTCACCATAAAGGGTCTGCCAAGGAGATATGGATGCCATTTGTGCACTACCTTAATGATTGCGAGCATCTTCTCTTCATAAGTTGACAATGTCAAGGTTGAACCTTTCAAGGCTTCGCTAAAAAAAGCAAATGGTCAACCCTGTTGTGTTAAGATGATGCCAATACCTGTGCCACAAGCATCGCATTCTGCCTCAAACAGTTGTGAGAAATCAAGTAATTTTAAACTTGGAGAAGTAGATAATACCCTTTTTAATTGCTAAAAGGATTGTTCTGTGACTGACGTCTAATCGAATCCTTCTTTTGTGAGCAACTGGTTTAGAGGTGCTACGATTTGTCGAAATTTACTAATAAATTTCTAGTAATATCCTGCTAATCCCAGCAATCTTTGTACTTCTCGTGTTGTTTGGGGACATGGCCAATCTAGAACTACCTAAATTTTCTTTGGGTCAACAGCTACTCCAATTTCGGATATGATGTGTTCTAAATATTTAACTTGTTGAATCCCAAGGCAACACTTGGATTATTTGGCAAATAGATTGTTAGATTGGAGAATTGTTAGAACTACGCATAAATGTGAGAGATGGTTAACCCAAGTTACACTGTACACAAGTATATCATTAAAAAATACAAGTATAAATTTGCATAAGTAGGGTCGAAAGAGATCGTTCATCAAACTTTGAAAAGTTGCTGGTGCGTTGGTTAAACTGAATGGCATTACTACAAACTCGTAGTGTCCTTCATAAGTTCAGAATGCATTCTTTGGTATGTCTTTGACTTGCACTCTAATTTGATGGTAACCAGATTGTAAGTCGGGTTTGGAAAAATACCTTGCATTATAGAGTTCATCTAACAGTTCATCAATCACTGGAATTGGGGTATTTATCCTTGATCGTGATCTTATTGAGTGCTTTGTAATCCATGTAAAACCTCCAATTGCCATCAACTTCTTAACCAATAAGATCGACAACGAGAATGGATTGTGACTGGGGCAGATGAGACCAGTTTGCAGTAGTTCTTGGACCAATTTTTTAATATACGTTGTTTGATAATACGGGTATCTATGAGGACGAGCAGAGATGGGTCCAGTTTGGGATTGCAATGGAATACAATGATCTTGAGTTCTTGCTGGAGGAAGGGCTGTGGAAACTTCAAAAACTGTCTTGAATTCATTGAGAAGTGATGTTAACTCATAAGGGGTTTTATTGTCATTGGGCTCATCATCTATCAGGACTAAATGCAAAAACAACCCAGCCCCTTGTATCACATAAATTGCTTTGCTCTTCAAGGCTGCTAACTCACCTTGCTTCATGCCTTGGAATTTATATTCCTTCCCTTCATTCTTGATTGTCATAGTAAGGTGCTTGTAATCTGTCTCAACCGGTCCCAATGTGGCTAACCATGATACTCCCAATACTACTGAACATGCAGCAATTGGTAGTACATAAAAGTCGGCCGTGGTACAATATCCTTGGATGTCTACTTTTATTTCTTGACATCTTCCTGCACATTCAACTCGTTCTTTATTAACAACCACAATACGAAAAGGTTTATCAGTTAATACCATTAAAGACAGCTTATTGGCAAGTGTTTGATCGATAAATTATGTGTGTTGCCTCCTTCGATTAAGATGGCTACTTGTTTGCTGTGAATTTTACAGTTGAGACGTAGAGTTTGATATTGTGTGGAGTGAGATCTCTGGAGTTTCAACTTTAGTGTCGAAGTTTTCGTTATCAGGTTCCCATTTTGTTGCTTCTAAATCTTCGATCATAAACAGCTGGGGACGATGACATCTGTGGCCCGGCACGAACCTCTCGTCACAGTAGTAACATAGGCCCTTGTCATGCCGTTCCTGGGCTTCCTGTGGTGACAAACAACGAACAGGTATTGATTCATTGGAAGCTCCTTTCGTCGCTGGTGTTGGGCCAAGAATACTCGCAAGAGAGCTACTGGTTTTTGCTGGACTAGCTGCCCATGAGTTTTTGACTGTGGTTGGTCCTTTCTTCAGCAACATGTTCCTCTCTTCAATTAGTCTAGCAACCCCGATAGCAATAGCATGACTTTGTGGCTGCTTGATCTTAACATTGAGCCTAATCTCATCTTTTAAACTTGCGATGAAACAACCAACAAGAAAATTTTCAGGTAAATCATCCACCCGATGTGATAGTTTCTCAAACTCCTTTTGATAGGCTGTGACTGTTGTGGATTGTTTGAGTTTAGTTAAGGCTTCAGATGGATCCTCGTAATTGGTGGGTCCAAAACGGTGTAACACTGCCTTTGTGAAGTCTTCCCACATCAGTGGGCCCTCAAACTTATATAGCCAACAGTGCCATTGAAGAGTAATTCCTTCCAAGTGAAACAAAGCCAGTTGAACCCATTGAGTCCTTGCCACTTCCTTGAAATCAAAGTACTGTTTCACCTTGTATATCTACCCTCACCATCGAATTATGGGAAATTGAGCTTAAGGTTATGGTTATTACAAGTGTTGGAGTGATTACTACTGGAACCTAGGTGTGTATTTAGAATGACAAAAGTTTGTGGTGTTTGGTTAGGAATAGTCGAATTATATGGCTTGGTGGTGTCTGGTGAGTTGAAGGGATTAATTCCAGGAATGGAAGCAGTTAAGGATTGTATTTGTTGGTGTTGTGAGTCTTGGGTGGCTCTGATGTTCCGAATTTTTGTGAGGATGAATTGGAGAATGCTTAATCATGTCATCCAAGGACCTCAGTAACCTCATTGTGGAATTTACGTTGCTTTGATTTCAAGTATTCATATTGATCAACCTGTCTCTGATACCACAAATTGATAAGAATTTCAGTAGGAAGAAGCTGATAAAGTAGAAGAAGGAGCATAGGGTTAACAGGGGAGTAATTCTCTTCCTTTTTTCACTAATACTACCAGGCTTTTATAGCCAAAACATCAACAGACTATCCAAGACTTCTCGTAAATTAAGTAACTATTGATGACCATTAACAACCATGTCCTCTTACAGACTAGAAACAATAAATGCACTAAGTAATAATTAAGCTAAAAATAAGGGAAAGCCAATAATAGAACATAAACAAAGTAAGATTCAGTCAATGCCATATCCCAACATCAACTTCTCTCATGCAACTCATGCAAACCTTCATGGCTCGTATCAGAACATTTAAGGCATTTGAAACAAGTCTTGCAGGTCTTAAACTCATATCGACTTTTATTAAAGGGAGTAAATTCATATTTAGAGCAAGATATATAGATTAACTAGGGTACTCTATTTCAGCTAGAGGAGTGTTCACTGACTCGGGAAAAATAAAAACAATTCAATAATATCCCATACCATAATCATTGAAGGAGCTTATAAGCTTTTTAAGGCTAATTGGATGCTGTAGAAGGTTTACTAAGTCATTAAAAAACAATGGCCAAGCCTTTAACTGAGTTACTAAAGAAAAGCATCAATCGAAATCCAAGGCTGGGGAGAGGAGCAACGAGGAGCATTTGACCAGCTTAAGAAGGCACTCATATCCGTGTTAGTGTCAGCCTTACCAAACTTCTCACAACCATTTATTATTGAGGCAGAAGTGTATGAGAATGACATTAGTTTGTACTTCAATAAAATCAACGTCTTATTGCATTCTTTAGTAGCGTAATGGTACCAAAAACATATTAGATTATCAACGTATGAGAAGGATTATTTGACCATTATTAAAGCAATCAAACACTAGCACCATTACCTTTATTGTTGGGACCGAAACCCAACCACTTAAACTAAACCATAACACTTATACTCTTGCTCAAAACATACAACGAAAACAAATCAAAAGCAGAATCGAAAGGCGGACAAAGCGGATCACAAAACGAAAGTGGGCTAAAAGCAAACGAAATACAAAGTGGCGGAAACGAAAGAACGGATCATAAAGTGAAAATCAAAGAAATCAAATCGGATCAAAAAGTGAAGGGTCAAATTCTGACATCCGAAAACGTGTACCTTAGAAAAACTAGCATTGGAAACCACACAGACATTTGATCTAAACCAATCCAAATCGGTATAAATTTTTTTTCATTAAAAAACTATTAAATTTCCCCTTTTTGGAATTCATCAATTCCATAACCTCAATTCATTTTATGCTTCATATGCAAATCATAACCATCAA
>JANIJH010028420.1:0-11265 GCA_024520975.1 Erythroxylum areolatum | reverse complement strand
TATTTATATTTGGATGCCATGTGGATTTTAGTTGGTTGCTCGGTAGTGCACCTTTATCGTGGGTTACGTGTCGGAGCAACTTGCGGGCGTCCCGATGTGTACCCTACGGTAAGGGGGCGCTACCAGAATAGAGGCAACAATGCTCTCGATCAAAAACCAAAAAAATAAGGTAAATAGGAAATATGCACTCTCAATGAGTTGCCAAAAAGAGATGACAAAGGTAACATTACTTTTGATATTGCGAGACAGGAACATAGAACAAGGATAACCATAGAAAATAGAACCTGAACAGAGGAATAGGTATTACACCCTTTTCATTTTACATTGCTGCATAATAAATAGACATTACAGATTTCTATTCTAGGCATTTACAATTGTACATGATAAGGTCCTTATTTGATTAAGCTAATTACAGTTTTACATGATATGATCACGATCTGAATTAGCTAACTTATTGGAATCAAATATTCACCAAGAATATGTCTCAACACTCCCCCTTGAGCTGGTCTAAAAATATCTTGCATGCCCAGCTTGCCAACTAGATCATTAAAATGCTTCTTAAGTAACCCTTTTGTGAGAATATCAGCCACTTGTTGAAAAGTAGGAACATATGGAATGCAGATGGTGCCATTTTCAATTTTCTCCTTAATAAAATGTTTGTCAACTTCTATATGTTTTGTCTTGTTGCATAGGACAAGATTGTGTGTCAAATATTAGCAGAGAAGAATAATTTCATTCTCATATATCGTAGGTTACATCCTTAGGTTATGTATACAATTGTCTATACTAAATATAGTAACAAATTCCCTAAGATATAGGGAAATCAGTATCTTATTCTAATCCCCATAAATCAAGGATTTCTATGATTTCTATAACTATACAATCTTCTAAATAATACTACATAATCCGACAATCCCCCTCAAGCTGGTGAGTGGATATCTTCCATCCCTAGCTTGCCAATAATATCTTGAAACACTATGTTTGTCAGTCCCTTTTGTAAGTACGTCTACCAATTGATCCTTGGTTGACACAAATAGAGTGCATATTAAGCCACTGTCTAGTTTTTCCTTGATAAAGTGCCTATCAACTTCAATAAGCTTTGTTCGATCATGTTGAACTGGGTTATGTGCAATGTTGATAGCTAATTTGTTATCACAGTACAATCTCAAAGGTCCTTCCCATTTCATTCTTAAGTCATCTAGGATTATCTTCAACCAGAGTGATTCACATATCCCCAACACCATAGATCTGAATTCTGATTCTGCACTTGATTGTGCTACTACATTCTGCTTCTTACTCCTCCATGTTACAAGATTACCATCTAGGAGTGTACAGTAGCCAAATGTTGATCTTCTATAGACCAAGGACATTGCATAATCTGCATCAGCATAAGCCTCTAATGTCATACCTATGACTGTTTGTCTCTTAAACAGAATTCCTCTTCCCAGGTTGCCTTTCAAGTATCGCAGTATCCTATTTACTGCCTTGAGATGTGATTTATGTGTTCCAAATATATCAACTTCCCAACAAGCTTCTAATATGATACTTTGTCTACCATGGGACCATAGATCTGAATTCTGATTCTGCACTTGATTGTGCTACTACATTCTGCTTCTTACTCCTCCATGTTACAAGATTACCATCTAGGAGTGTACAGTAGCCAAATGTTGATCTTCTATAGACCAAGGACATTGCATAATCTGCATCAGCATAAGCCTCTAATGTCATACCTATGACTGTTTGTCTCTTAAACAGAATTCCTCTTCCCAGGTTGCCTTTCAAGTATCGCAGTATCCTATTTACTGCCTTGAGATGTGATTTATGTGTTCCAAATATATCAACTTCCCAACAAGCTTCTAATATGATACTTTGTCTACCATAGGATCTTCTGGAGCATCACCTAATTTATGATTGAATTCAATCAATGTCTCCACTAGTTTACAACCCAATTTTCCTGTTTCTTTCAAGAAATACATAATTTTGTTGAGAGAAGAAAATCCCTTACTTTGAGTGAGCTACTTCAACGCCTAGGAAGTACTTTAACTTTCCTAGCTCTTTGATATCAAATTCCTTTAAGAGACAATGCTTCAGATTTTTCATTTCTTCTACATCATTACCTGTCACAATGATATCATCTCCATAAACTAGTAATGTTATAACTCCCCCAGAATTTAAGTGTCTAACAAATAATGTATGGTCTCCTTGACTCTGCTTATATCCCAATGAAATCATCACCTTAGCAAACCTCCCAAACCAAGCCCGTGAGGAATCATTGAGCCCATAAAGGGCTTTCTTCAGCTTGCATACTATTCCCTCTTTAGATTCAAACCCACAAGGAACTTCCAAGTAAATTTCCTCTTCTAGATGACCATGGAAGAACGCATTCTTAACATCAAATTGATGTAGATTCTACTCAAAATTAGCATCTAATGATAACAGTATTCGTACCGTGTTTATCTTAGCAACAAGGGCAATTGTCTCTAGATAATCGATGCCATAGATTTGAGTGTACCCTTTGACCACCAATCTTGCCTTATTTCTTTTCACCGAGCCATCAGCCTTATACTTTATGGTGAAAACCCACCTACACCCAACTGGTTTCTTCCCCCTCAGCAATTCCACTAACTCCCTTGTCTTGTTCCTCTCAAGGCCCTCCATTTCGGTCTTCATAGCATCCTCCCATTTTCTATCTCCTAATGCCTCAATTAGATTTCTTGGTGTGGGAATCGTATGGACATTGGTTAAGAAAGCTCTATATTTTTGGGATAGATTCTGATAAGACATGAAAAAGGACAGTGGGTGTTTTGTGCAAGTTCTTATTCCTTTCTTAAGTGCAATTGGTAGGTCTTCAATACTTGTTTCTTTTGGTTCTTCTGCTGGTTGAAATGACTCAACCCTTGGCTCATCACCTGGTGTGATATTATCAAATGGTTTAAGAGAGATTTTTGAAAATTGGGCAGCAACACGAACGGGAGACTAAACTTGTGCTAGTGGAGAGACTAGTATCTTCCTCCTAGAATAAACTTGCAATGGCTGCATGTTATCTTAATTTCCCTTATCTTTCATCATATCAACAGATATGGCTGACTCAATTGAGGGAGAAGTAGCTTTAGGCACAATTATGGGTTAAGATTGAACCAAACTAGGATCAAGAAGAAACATATCCTTTGCTTTATCTTCACTCAAGGTCTCCCCCTGATGATAGGTGTGATGAAAAAAATGTTCATTTTCAGCAAAAGTAACATTAGTTAAGATTAAAAAAATTTTAGAAGGTGAATGAAAGCCTTTATAACCCTTTTATGTGGAGGAATATCCAATAAAAATGCATCAAAGAGCACGTAAATCTAATTTGCTCCTATTGTGAGAATGGATATGAACAAACGCAACACAATCAAAGATTCAAGGTATCCGAATGTTTGAAAAAGAAAAATTTGGCAAAAATTTTGTAAAAATATCAATTGGACCTTTGAACCCAAGGACGCGTGTTGAAAGTCGGTTAATAAGATGGGCAGCAGTTAATACGGCTTCACCCCAGTATTGTTTTGGAACATTTTTGTGAAATAGCAATGCTCTAGTGATCTCTAGGAGATGTCCATTTTTTCGTTCAACTACACTGTTTCATTGTGGGCTAGTAACACATAATGACTCATGAATAATTTCTATTTTCTGAAAAAATAGAGCAAGAGTTTGATTGAAATAGTCCTTGGATTGTCTGATCGAAATCTCATAATTTTGACATCAAACTGAGTATTGATCATGTTGTAAAAATTAAGAAAAAAGTACTAACATCAGATTTATTTTTCAAGAGGTAAAGCCATGTGACTTGGGTACAATCATCAATAAATGAAACAAACCACCTAACACCTAAAACATTTGGGATGATAGAAGGTCCCCAAATATCACTATGAATGATAGAAAAAGGAACAAAGGTTTTGTTGTTGGTTATTAGAAAGGAAGCACATTTGTGCTTTGCAAGTTCACAATCATCACAATGAAAATTTTCAGATGTAAGACCCTTAAATAACAAAGGAAACATCAACTTGAGAACTCTAAAAGATGGATGACCTAAACGACGATGATGAAGCCAAATTTTGTCTTAGTTTGACATGATAGATTCAGAAAAGAAAGATGTAGATAAGGGTTTTCCACCTTCTGAAATACTGTGATGTTTTGTCAAAAAATAGACACCATCTCTTTAACTAACACATCCAATCAGCTTCTTCATGCCTAGCTCCTGAAAGACACAATGTCAAGGAAAAAAGGTTATGCTGCAATTTGAATTTGTGGTTAATTTTTGAATGGAAATAAGGCTTGCAAATAGCTTTGGAACATGGAGGACATTTCTTAGTGTAAGGTCCGTGTTTATGTATATATCCATTGACTAGCTACAGTGGTGATGGATCTATCAGCTATTGTGATCTTTTTATGGCTACAACTGGGGTTATAAGAGATAAAATGTTTGGAGGAACAAGTCATATAATCAATTGCTCCGGAATCAATTACCACATAGGAGGAGCATTTCTTTTTGAAACATTAGTATTAGAAGAAGAAGAAATACCTAAAAACACAAATGAACAAGTACCCGTTGAGGTTGGTTTCTCAAAGGACTCCACAAAGGTTCTTAGTTTCTCAATTTCTTCGGTATTAAACTCAGGGATAGGCTTTTTGGAATTTTCTTAATTAGTTGACAAAGTGCTTACCTTATGTGCTTGAATTCAATCGTTCCCACTTCGATATGTCTTGCCATGAAGTTTCTACTATTTCTCCCTGGTGTGTCGATGCTTCTTGCAGTATGTGCAAAATAGGGATTCTCAATTAAAAGGTTTGGATGAGTCCCCTCTAGTAACAACTGTTGGATTGTTTGCCTCCTCCAATTATTTGGCAGTAATGAGTGCAAAACCATCTCCTCCTTGAGGATCAAACATAACATTTCGACATCCCTCTTCTGAACGTATAATAGCAATCGTCTCATTTAGAGACGATAGGTCTTGTTTTCCTAAAATTTGCACCCTTATAGAATCAAATTCCACTTTTAAACCTGCCAAAAAAATCATAAATACGATTCTTTTCCACAAAACGTTTCAGAATTGCTACATCTTCACTACAACACATTTGGATGCATTGATAATGACCCATCTCTTGCCACAAGCTTTGTAAGAGACTCAAATATTCAATCACAGTCCGAGTCTCCTGTTTAGTTGCTAAAACTTTCGTCTTAATCTCGTAAATTTGTGCAGCATCATTAACCTTGGAATATGTCTATTGAATAGCTTCCTAAATATCCTTGGCAGTTCCCAGCAACATACATGTGTCACTAATTCCTGGCGACATTGAGTTCCATAACCAGGACATTACCTTGGAGTCTTATTCATCCCACGCCGCAAATCTGGGATCGTCCTATGAAGGACCTGTGCTCATTAAATGCCTCAATTTCCCTCATCCCTTTAGGAATGTGTAAACCAATTGTGACCAATTCAAATAGTTCTTCCAATTCAATCGATATGCAGCTTGAATAGTCTGCAAATCTCAAGTTATAATAGTAGCAGTATTCTTGACTACAGGGTTGATGACTTCAGCAGAACTTTTGGGTGATTCCAACATGGTTGATTGGGTAAGACTAAGGATAGGAACAAGAAAATATGAGAGATAATTCTAGGACGATAAGAGGGGCAGTGGAGGTGGATCTCGGTCAGTATGACCAAGGAGAAAAATCAGAGTTTTAGTAGGAAAGAGCCAACAGATTTGATACCATGTCAAATATTAACAAAGAAGAATAATTTCATTGTCATATATCATAGGTTACATCCTTAGGTTATAAATACAACTGTATATCCTAAATATAATAACAAATTCCCTAACATGTAGGAAAATCTGTATCTTATTCTAATCCCCAGAAATCAAGGATTTTTATGATTTCTATAACTATATAATCTTCTAAATAATACTACATCATCATACCCCGAAGTCCCGCAATGAAGCAAGGTCTGGGGGGGCCTGATAGTACGCAGCCTTACCCCTACATTGTAGAGAGATTGTTTCCAGTAGACTCACATGCAAATGTGACAAAAATATGGATGCAGGTTGAAAAAGTAAAAACGTAAAGAATACAGCAGAAAAGGTAAATAATGAATATAAAAATTAATACATAAAATATTAAAATAAAAATAAATAATAATAATAACAATAAAATATATAATAAAAAATATAGATAATAATAATAATACTAATAATAATAAAAGGAAAGGTTATGCAACGGTTGAAAAATCAAGAAACGGCAAGTAACGTGTGTCTCAGTCGACTCTTCTGCAGCCTTGTCAGGATGCTCGAGGCATCAGACTTGGCAACAAACAAGTGAGGTTCCAGAGAGGGTACGTTAAGGGCTTGCATTGCAACAACAACGCAACATCGTCTCCAACACACGCATTGCTCTTGGTTGCGCAGAGTAGCTCTACCCATTACGCAACAGCATGGGTAGTGTTCATGGCTCAGGAGGAAGCATACATGACTAGCAGAAAACTTATCTAACTATAACCCATACAACAAACACAGAATCGCACCAGCAAACTTACCTAATAAAATCAACTACAAGGATGGCTTGAACAGGAACCCCTTATCTCCCCGACTATCGAGACCACACAAGACGATGACCACTGTCAACAAACTCACACACACTACACCCGAAAACTAATATACTCAAACAGAGAGAAGTAAACCAGTGAGAGACCTAGGAATGCGGAGTCCCTTTGATGGCCAAAGAGCAATAGCTTGTCCCACCCATAATCAACGAAGAAGGTTGCAAAGATAGAAAAATAGTACCTGATAACCCCTGTTCGGTCCATCGTACTGGGTCCATGTGTCGGTGATTTTCGCATGGTGTTGCGTCGCCCTTGGTTCTCTCTTCAATCGAGAGCACGCAAAGCACGCAAAAAAGGAAATATGTATTGGATGAAAATAAAAGGAAGATTTACCTAAAATAGTCGAAAGGTGAAAGCAACGGTGGCGAGTCACAACTTGAATGTTTTGGAATGACAAATGAAAGGATCTATCTCTACACATTGAATACGACTTCTTAGCTTCATCATACTCTTCCATTTCCATGAAAACATCACCTTCACACATATATCCCTCAAGATATTTTGGAGCTAGTGTCAAAGCCTCTTTGGCATCTTTGAGAGCCCCCAAATAGTTTCCTACGGTCAATCTTACAAGGGACCTGTATGATTGAGGAGCGCAAACATAGACATTGTAGAGACCTTCACAGACCAAAGCTTCAACAAGATAGACTAGACCAGGGGACTCAATCCCATCACCATTGGTGACCAAAAGAATAGGCTTTGATGAATCTTTCGTGCCCACTGAACTTTCAGCAAAGGTAGAAGCAGATGGCTCTAAATAGCACTACATAATCTGAAAATGTGCAATTGAAATTGTAGTGTTATTGTCACAATATACCTTCATAGGAATAAAACTAGGAAACTTTAGCTCCTCCAATACCCCTTTTCACCAATAAAGGTTCATAAATTCCATGAGATAAAGACCTAAACGCAACTTCAGCACTACTTCTTGCAACAATCGTTTGTTTCTTGCTTCGCCAAGTTACCAAATTCCCTCTAGCAAATGTATAGTAACCTAAGACCTTCTATCAATAGAGTTTCCCGCCTAGTCAACATCAATGTATACTTCTACTTAGAGATTGTTCCTTTTCCAAAACATCAAGCCCTGTCCAGGAGTACCTTTTAGGTATCTTAGGATCCCATACACTGCATCAAAATGTTCTTGACCTGGTGAATGCATAAAGTGACTTATCAAACTCACAGTAAATGTTATGTCAGGTCTGATATGAGACAAATATATCAATCTTCCAACAAGTCTTTGAAATCGGTTTTTATCAACACCTTCAAGCTTAGCAAGACTGAGTTTGACATTAGATTGAACTAGAGTTTCTACTGGTCTACAGCCCAGTAGTCCAGTCTCATTGAGAAGATCTAGAACATACTTCCTTTGATTCACAAAGATCCCTTCCCTTAATCTAGCAAATTCCATACCTAGGAAGAACTTTAGATGTCCTAGATCTTTAATTTCAAATATCCACGTATACAATAAGAATAGAGAGTTTAACTTCCTTAGATATCCTACAGAACATGGTGTGATTTGCTTGACTTTGACAATAACCATAGCTTTTCACAACCTTCCAAATCTATCAAACCATGACCGTGATGACTGCTTCAGGCCATATAAAGCTTTTCATAGCTTGCACACCTTATTCTTCCCATAAGTCTCTTCAAATCCTAGAGGTAGGCTCATGAACACCTTCTCATCAAGGTCTCCATTTAAGAATACGTTCTTGACATCAAGTTGATGCAATTTCTAGTCAAAATTCAGAGCCAAAAGATAAGAGAATTCATATAGTATTTACTTTGGCCAATGGAGCAAGCATTTCTTGATAGTCAATACCATATGTTTGAGTGAAGCTCTTAGGAACCATATGAAAAGTCCCAAGCTTGCTTACAATTATCAGCATGAGAAAATAAGTTTGAGATTTTAGGTTCCATGGAATCAAAAAGAATATGTAGCAACTACGCATCACCAGCTAGCCAATTCTCTAGTTCTTTGATATCAGTTGGAGGATCAGTTGTGAGATGAGAATTTCCATTGACCCTTGAAAAATGATGCAACATTCTTAGACCAAAAAGAGTAATTATTACCATTCAGACATTGCTTGGTGATTCGCAGATTGGAGGATCCCATTGACGAGACCGTTCCCAAGCCACTATACACTGACTTTTCATCGAGTTTTGACATACTTGCAATTTACTCACCAAAACTATTGACGAAAGACGGTGGACTGTTGTTGTCGATAACTTAAAGCATATGATGGATGACAGGGACAACAAAATACTCATGTTCTGGTCATACTTAACAGAAACTGAGACCAAAACCTTGTTTAGACTAAGGGGCTAACTGACTTATCAACTCCTCGTCATGAGAGGACGCCAGACGATGACGCGTGTCACTCACGTGTCGGCGTGTGGGAGGTTTTTGGCGACCAACGACAATGCTACTCTAGTCGCCGATGGCCTCCAATTGCTGATGTGAGGTCAATTTTAGAGCTTTGTTTTAGGGCAGAGAAGAAAGATGACATAGAGAAGAAGGGGATGGTCTAGGGTTCAAAGTGGCTCTGATGTTATGTTGAACAAATTAGAAGAAGAATCGAGGGCTTACTCATTCACCAAGACCGTCATCTTATTTATATAGCAAAAAGAGATAATTACATAAGGAAAAGAAATCTTAAGAAATTTAGGAGATCACTAGAATCATGGATAAATTAGGATTCCTAAGACTTTCCTAATAGTGGCATACTATACAAGATGAGATTAAATGCTCTAGAGTTTAATGGCACTTGAAAACTTGTCTCTCTTCAAAAAAGTCTACAATTGGCTATCATTGGATGTTACTATTAAATATCTCCAAGTGACACTACTAATCGTTAAATTTTATTTAGCTGCTAAAGGTTTCACCAAAGTTTATGGTCAATTGTGAAAACGCAATTTCCCTAGTTGCCAAGACTACTATTCATGTTCTCTTTACGCTTGCAACCAAGGTATGATTGGCCTTTAGCTTAGTTAGATGCTAAAAACACCTTTTATAATGGTGTTCTTCATGACGAGGTACACATGAAACAATCACGTAGCTTTGAATATGGCTATAACACTACGTCACCTTAAAAAGGTATTATATGGTTTGAAGCAATCCCTTGAGCTTAGTTTAGTTGTTTTAATAAGGCAGTTTTGCAATATGGTCCTCATTCTGCAAAAAGTAGGCTTGGTAGTAGGTCAATCCAAGTTCAAGCCTCCCTAGTTAAAGCTTGAATTGAAATAATTAATAAGGCCCAAGCCCAACCTAAATACCAATCGAGATCAAAGCCCGCGACCCAAGTTCGAACCTGATCAGGTCTGAGCCCAAGCCTAATTATTTTCTTTTTTAATTTAAAGTTTCAAAATAATGTCTTTTTCTTTTTCACTTGTTATATTTGAGCTTTAGGCTAGGCCGAGCTAGACAGTCTAAGCCTAACTTAAAGCCCAAAAATTAAAGGAAAAGTGCTCAAATATGACTTGAAGCCCAATTAACTTAAGCCAAGTCTACTAACTTTGGACCAAGCTAGGCTGGGTCCAAACACAAATGTCATCCATATGTAAAAGGTCATCCAATATTCCACCCAAGCTTCTCATTCAACAAAAGTTTATTGTTATTAGCATATTTAGACGATATACTAATCACTAGAGATAATTCTACACGAAAACAAGATATCAAGATGTTCCTTCAACCTAAATTTCATATCAAATATTTAACGCCTTTATAATATTTTCTTTGTACAGAGGTTGCCCAATCAAAGCATGGCATATTTACATTTCAAATGGACATTCTAAGCCTAAAAGTTAGAATCTCGTCCCTGTGACTTTCCTATGAATGCCAATTAGGAATTATCATCAAATGGTGGTATATACTAATACCCAAGCAGATATAGGTGGTTGGTTAGGAAACTCAACTACCGAACAATGTCTCATCTAGATGTTCTTTTTGCAAACAATGGTGTAAGTCAGTTACATTATCCACAATTTTGTCATCAGAATGCAATCATTCTTACACTTTCATATATCAAGGCAAACCAAAGAAAATGTATCTTGTACAAAAATCATTGACATACTGAAACTTTAAAACACTCCTATGAGGTTTAGGTAGTATCACACAAATAAATGCTCCCTAATTTCGTTGAAGAGTAAGAAACAAGGACTTATTTGATGATGCAAAATATCACGCTATGACTTTGCAATTACAGCCAATGGATGCCTATAAAATTACTATCACAACAAAGCAAATTTGTAACATCTAACACAATTTTTCACTAGCAAACCAAGCACATCAAGATCATTTTTCATTTTGTTTGTGAGAAAATTTAGGACAAATATGTGGTATCTTTTGTTTGATCGAGTAATCAACTAGTTGATTTGTTTACCAAGTCTTTGAGAAGTACTCAAGTTAATACATTAGTAACAAGCTTGGTACATGTTATATGTATGTATCTACTTGAGAGAGGTTTATGAATAGGGATATTATTATAATTGTGTAATCTAGTGGTTATTATTATAATTGTGTAATCTTGTTGATATGTATATATATTACGGCTAGACTAATGATTAAACATTAGTCGTCTTTTCTCCAATCTTTATTGTAACAATACATGTATTGCATACACAATAATATTCC
>JANIJH010028339.1:0-11268 GCA_024520975.1 Erythroxylum areolatum | reverse complement strand
TGATGTAAATGATTTATGAATTTGTATAAGGACTTGAATTATGAAATTGTGTATGGTGAATTATGGTTTGTGTATGAATATGATTTGATTTCATTTGGATTCCGGACAGGAGGTCCGATGATGTTGATTGATTGAGAATTATTGAAGTGCTATGGGAATATGAATATGTTTGATTGTATTGGGATTCCGGACAGGAGGTCCGATGAGTTGTGTTAATTGAGCTGGAAATATTAAAGTGCTTATTATTATGTTTGAATTGATAGTATATGGACATGTGTGATTGTTTTTATGGCAAAAAGAAAATAGATATATGTTTTGTTTAAAAGATGAGAATTGATAAATTTGAAGAATGAAATGAATTGAGGTTGTGGAATTGTTAAATTCCATTTAGGAATTGGTATTGTCTTGAAACGTGGGCACGCTTTTGAACAAATTGTGAATGATGAAGAATGAAAAGAAAAAAAAACTTACACCGATTCGGATTGGTATAGACTGATTGTCTTTAGGGTTTCCAACGCGATGCTTTTCTAAAATATTTGTTTTCGGATGTCGGAGTTAAGTTTTTGTTCTTAAGCGATTTGTTTTCATTGATTCTGAGCCATTCGATTCGCTTTCGATTCTTTCGTTGTATGATACATTCCGCTTTATGAATTTTCAGATCCGATTTGTGTTTCACTTTTGTTTTGGCCCGCTTTTGTTTAGGATTTCGTTTTTGTTTTTCAGTTTTCGATTTCGCTTTTGGCTTTCCGCGTTAGATTTCCTTCGTTTTCTCTCTCGATTTTTGTAATTAGTTTTTCCGTTTTTTATTTTTTGTTTTTGCGGTTGGGGTCTGGTTCTGAAATCGGGTCCCAACATACCTTATGTGGAATGAGTTTAAGATCTTATAGATGATTTTAGGCATAATAAACCCTTAGGATGGTATAAAGACTAGAAATTCGTGATGCAACTCTCATGAGTACCATGAGAACTTGCTTACTTAATTCACAGGTGTAAACAATGTCACGTACCATAGTATTTAAATCAATTTTAGGTGATTATTTCAAACATAAATACTTCAACTTTAATGTGATTAATTCAAACTTAGTATTAACACAAGAAATTCATAGGTTTAATAGACATGACAACTCTTCGCAAAATAAACCCCTAGGACGGTATATAGGTTGGAAACCTATGATGCGATTCCTATGAGGCTTATCGGTGAAAAATTCCACGAGCTTAGGAGTCACAACGAGAACTTGCTTTCTTGATTCACAGATGTAAATAATGTCATGTACCATAGTATTGAAATCAATTGTAGGTGATTAATTCAAATAAAAATACTTCAATTCCAATGTGATTAATTCAAACTTAATATTAACAAAAGAAATTCATAGGTTTAATAAACATGATAGTTCTTTACATAATAAACTTCTAGGTGGTATATAGGCTGGAAACCCATAATGTAGCTCCCGTGAGGCTTATCGGTGAAAATTTTCATGAGCCTAAGAGTCATAACCAGAACTTGCTTTCTTGATACACAGACGTAAACAATGCCATGTACCATCGTATTGAAATCAATTTTAGGTGATTAATTTAATTGATTAATACTTAAGGGATGTTATGTAAAGTTTAGATGTTTCGTAAACTTAGGGGACATGAAAGATACTAACTATGAAATCACTTTTTCAAATTATTAGTTTTGTAAAAATGAGTAATGTTGATAGATCTTGGATGTATAGACGATTAAAACCTGATGGTTTCATGAATCCTGAGTTTGTTGAGAGAGTTGAAGCTTATTGTCAACCTGCATATATGGATGACCCAAAGATCAGATGTCTATGTAAAAAGTGTAAACATATTCATTTCCTTCATATTGATGAAGTGAATGGCCACTTGTTGAGAAAAGGTTTTAATTCAAATTATTTTGAGTGGACACGATATAGGGAGCCATTGATTTATAGCACCTTAAGTGGTAATAAAGGAAACTCATCAGTAAATATGGATGAATTTGAAGAGGGGATTGGATTTAGAACAAATAATATAGGTGTAACTAAAAATCCTTACATGCAAATGGTTTATGATGCAGCCGGTTATACCTTTCAGGAAAATATAGAAAATCTTGAAAAAGAACCGAACCTAATTGAAAAATAATTTTTTGACTTACTACACTCAGTTGACCAAGAATTATGGCCAAATTGTGAGATATTGACTCAATCATCTTCAATTGCTCGAATATTGAACATAAATTTTGAAGGGAATATTTTTTATCGTAGTTATGGTAAAATTCTTAGATGGTATAATGAATCATTGCCTCCTAATCATACAATGGTTGCTAGTTTTTATAATATGAAGAAACTTATTAGGGGTCTTTGTTTGCCTGCTAAAAAAATTGATTGTTACAAATTAAGATGTATATTGTATTGGGGAGATGATGTCGAATTACAAGAGTGCAAATTTTGTGGTCAATCTAGGTTCAAGCCTAGAAAGTGTTATATGAAACAAAAGTTAATACCCTAGATGTGGATGTATTATTTCCCGCTAATTCTAAGACTTCAAAGACTATATGCTTCTGATGTTATTGCATCTCATATGAGATGGCATAATGAATATGAACAGGAAGATGGAATAATGTGTCATCCATCAAATGCACCGGCATGGAAACATTTCAATAGCACCCATTATAAGTTTGCAGCTGAAATTCAAAATGTTAGGATGGGATTGTTGATGGATGGATTCCAACCTTTTAGTCAATCCAGCCAACAATATTCATCATGGCTAATTATAATTACTCCTTACAATTTACCTCCTTGGATGTGTATGAATGAGACATATATGTTCTTAACAGTGATCGTGCCAAGGCCTACAAATCTAAAACATAAAATTTACGTATTCTCACAACCGTTGATATCTAAATTGCAGCATCTTTGGGCATATGGTGTAGAGACATATGATGGGTCTCTGAAACAAAATTTTATGATGAGAGCATCTTTGATGTGGACTATTAGTTATTTTCTAGTATATACTATGTTGTCTAAACGGAGCACAATGGGGAAATTAGCTTGTCCTTATTATGATAATAATTCTAATGCGTTTTATCTTCCAAACAGGGGCAAAACATATTGGTTTGCCAATCACATGAAATTTCTTCCTCCAGATCATCAATTTAGATGCAATAAACAAATTTTCATTAAGAATAGGATGGTACAAATATTTCCTCCCCCTCACAAAGTCGGTGAAGAGATATTGCAGGAGAATGATGAATTATGGTTGATGAAAGTTACATAACATGAAGCTGAGGAAGTTAATACAAGCATTAGTAAAAACTTTGATTGGAGAAAATGAAACATCTTTTGGGATTTTCCATATTGGAAAACTAATTTGATACATCATAATTTAGAATGTTTGTGATGCATGTTGAAAAAAATATTTTTGAAAATTGGTTTAATACCATAATTAACATTGAAGGGAGGATACAAGACAACGCAAAATTACGAGCTGATTTAAAACTTTTTTATTGAAGGAATAAGTCAGATAAAGATCTTTACATCGGTAAATATTCGAAAGCATGTTATGCTTTAAACAAAAAACAAAAGAAAATTTTATTTGAATCGTTGAAACGGTTAAAATTTCTCGATGGTTATGTTTTAAATTTGGCAAGGTGTGTGGATATGAGGAAGTATAAATTATTTTGGATGAAAAATTGTGATTATCATGTGTTTATACAAAGGCTAATTCCAATTGCGCTTCGAAAGTTGCTACCAAATAAGGTTTAGGAAGTTATAACAAAATTAAGTTTGTTTTTCAAAAACTTAATATCATCTTAAATAAAGTTGGCTAAAATGGCAAAACTAGATAGGGAAATTCTAGTGATTTTGTGAAAATTAGAAGGGATTTTCCCTCCAAGCTTCTTTGACTATATGGAGCATCTACCTATACATTTAACACAAGAGGCTAAACTTGTTGGTCCAGCTCAATATCGATGGATTTATCCATTTGAGAGGTAATTATAGTAAATATTTAAATTGAAATAATAGCTTGCTTTAATAACAGAATTGTAATAACCCTATTCGCTAATGTAGGTATTCGCATCACTTGAAGAAAATTGTTAAAAACAAGGCTAGAGTTGAAGGTTCGATATGTTGAGGAAGCAAGTACATTTTTTTCACATTATTTTGAGTCGTACGTGCACACAAGAGAAAAAAAAAGTTTCTCATAATGACAATGCGGGAGGAATAGGTGATGCTAATGGTAACTTATCTATTTTCACTTATCTTGGATGAATATATGGATGTTCAATAAGAGGATTGTTAATAGAGGAAGAAATAGAGGCTACCCATGGTTACATTTTATTAAACTATCAAGAGGTTCAACCTTTTGTGTAGTAAGTTAAAGGAAAATACCTAATAATGTTTTTAAATTATAAGAGAAATGGTTACGTGAGCTAATGCCCTAGAAAACACAGGATGATATCAATAAAGAAGTTGGAAGGCATTTTCCTTAATGGTTTGAGAAATATGCAAGTTTTCACTTACAATTATTGAAATGATTGAATTATAAGATTAAAGTGTTCAAATGACATTATACTATTTAATATGATAATTTCTTTTATGTAGACCTTAGAAAATCCAATAGAGAACAAGTTCATATGTGATCTTGCAAAAGGAACTTTACGAATTGTTAAATCGTATTTGGTGTATTTCGTTAATGGATACAAATATCATACAGAATATCATGGTCATAACAAGACAAGAATAAATAGTGGAGTTCGTGTACAGGGAGAATTGATTGATTACTATAGTACATTATTGAGATACTTGAAATTGAGTACCCTGCATTACCAATAAAGGGGAGTGTGATATTTAAGTGTGAGTGGTTTGATTTAACTCCTAATGTTAGTAGAAAAGTACATAATCGATGTAACTTAGTTGAAATCAACCAGCAAAGAAGATTTAAACAATTTAAACCTTTTTGTTGGCGATGCAAGCTATCTAGGTGTATTATGTCCCTTTTTCCATCTTATCGATGAGATAAGTCAGATTGGTTAGCCATTTGCAAAGTTAAACCTAGAGGTGTTTTCTGAATCATATGGAAAAGGAGAACAGAGAATTGAAAGTGAAGCATTTCAAGAAGATGTTTATGAAATAAATGCATCTGTTACATATGAAGAGAATGAACCTTTCAACGATCCAAATAATGAATGTGTTGAAATTTCATCTGGAGAGGATAAAGAGGACGAGAGATTTGAAGAGGAGCCTAAGTTTGATTCTAATTATTTAGAAAAAGAAGATGATGATGATTTTGATTTATAATTAAGTGTTGATAGTGATTAATTTGTGTTTATAATAGAATATTATATTCAATAAATAAACTATTGAATCAACAATATATTGTTATATATTGAATTGAAATTTTTATATTTCTAGAATATTCAATCAAAAATGAATTTCAAGTTAAAATATTCCACCAAAGAGAAAACATGATATGATGTGACTAAGTTCAGACCACATTTTGGAGTCTGTTACTTTCCAAGAGAAACATCACATTCTATAACTGTAACAAAATAAGATGTTGTACCTCCAACTACTAAACTTGTAAATGAGGTATCATCTTTTTTACTTGCTGCTAAACCATCCACCACCCCTATAACGATAGAGATATCAGGGGTAGATGATGTGGATGAAGGAGGTGGCCTTCAGCCTGGAGCTGAGGGAGTTGATGGAAGAACTCACATCACAATTGTGAACAATCTATAAGTGAAGACATATGAAACATCATATGTTTACAATTAATTTATAGGTTTAAATTTAAAAATGATATAAAATTGTTAAAATATTCCACCAAAGAGAAAACATGATATGATGCGACTAAGGTTCAGACCATAATTTGGAATCAGTTACTTTCCAAGTGAAGGATCAAATTCTGTAACTATAACAGAATCAAATACTGTACCTTCGGCTACTAAACTTGTAAATGAGGTATCACCTTTTGTACCTATTGCTACACCATCCACCACCCTTATACTGACAGAGATATCAGGGGTAAACGATATGGATGAAGGAGGTGGCCTTTAGCCTAGAGATGAGGGAGTTGATGGAAGAACTTGCATCACAATTGTCAACAATCTGTAAGTGAAAACATATAAAACATCATATTTTTATAATTAAATTATAGGTTTAAATTTAAAAATGATATAAATTTGTTAAAATATTCCACCAAAGAGAAAACAAGATGTGATGCAACCAAGGTTCATACCACAATTTGGAGTCAGTTACTTTGTAAGTGAAGCATCACATTCTATAATTGTAACAGAATCAGATGCTGTACCTCCAGCTACTAAACTTATAAATGAGGTATCACCTTTTTTACCTGCTGCTACACCATCCACCACCCTTATATCGACAGAGATATCAGGGGTAAACCATGTAGATGAAGGAGGCGGCCTTCAGCCTAGAGTTGAGGGAGTTGATGGAAGAACTTACATCACAATTGTCAACAATCTATAAGTGAAAACATATGAAATGTCATATTTTTATAATTAAGTTATAGGTTTAAATTTAAAAATGACATAAAATTGTTTTTATATTAAGTTGATTCCATCTAGATTGTGCTCAAGAAACATAACATCAAAATTCAAGGAAAAGATTGATCTTGAGGGTTATATATGGAAGAATATCTCTCAAGTGACATAGGATTTTTATTATTAGGAGTTTAAGGTACAAAACGTATATTTTTTTTATATTTTTGTAATTAATTTTTATACATTAATTAGGTAAATATTGTAGGTTATAAGTACTTATCGTATATTTTTTTTCTTCAGAAAGAATTTTTTGGGATTCTAAATTTGACCCGGTTATTTATAAAATATGAGAGAGATGAGCTCATACACATTATAAAGACTTTATTGGTACGATACACAAGACTTGTATACGACCTCCTTATATTTATGACGAAATATGGAGTTGTTGTTAGCAATATTGGACATCACCTGAGGCGATGTCCATTTTAAAGCATAATTCTACCAACAAACATGGAGGACTGGGAGAGAGTCTTCCTATAAGTTGAATAAGTTTTACAATTTATAAAACCCTCAATAATCCACAAGTTCACAGGTCATACTTTGTAGTATTGAAGGGTCGATCCCACGAGGAGGGTACTAGCCTAATCCTAAGTCATCTAATGCTTAAAGAAAAGAATAAAAAGAAATAAACACTGTACAAGTGAACACGGAAAGTAAAAACTGGAAATTGATTTAAGAATTTAAAAGCAGAAAATTCAACAAGACAGAATTAAACTAAGCAGTCACACAGGTCACAATGGAAGTCCATCAAGAGAGTTAATCAAGTTATAAGAGTTAACCATTTATGTGTTTACCGGATGTCAGTTTTAGATGGTCGTAGGGTTGATTACTCTCTCTCGAGTTATAACCATTAAACCCTAAATTGGAAACCCTAATTGAATTATGGAACTTGCAATCTCTCAATTCACAAATTACCTATAATTATAATTAGTTCTAAAGCTCTCTAATAAATAATCGGGTCTCACACAGGATCTCTCTATGAAATTACCGACTAGATTGATTAAGTGGTCAATTAGATTGCCTAACTATTATTAATCCAATATAACCATTTTTATCTAACTCACCCTCTCAGTTTGTTACTGAAATATACAAATACATTAGTCAATCATAAAACCCAAACCAATAAATACAAACATACTAAATCAACATTAACTCAAAGTAAAATTTCGAAGGAGAGTTTAGAATATCCTCAACATTTAGATCCTATCATCAACTATCAAATCCAATTATGTTCAATAATAAAACTAAAACAAATAAGAAATACAATTGAAATGGAAGACCATAGGTAGCAACATTGGGAAACCTCCTGATCTGAGAAGTAGGTCGAGTGAACTTCTTCTCCACTTCTCTCTTCCTTCTCCTCTTTCTCAATCTCTTAATGAATTCTCTCTAGGGTTTCTTCAAGGTGGATGATCTCCAAAGCTCCTTTTGCCTCTTTGTCTTGCTCTTTAAATATCCTTTGTGTTGTGAGTAGCCCTAGGGTTTTTTAAGGTTCAAAAGGTCCAAAAAATCTCTTAAAACTTGACATTTGTCTACGCGACTACCCAACATAGGCCATGATCATGGGCCATGTCCTGGGCTTTTGTCACGATTGTGGCATATGGGCCACCATTGTTGACTAACTCCAATGCATTTGCATTGATCGTGGCCTATTGTGCCACAGTCGTGGACCGTTGTTTCAACCTGAATGTTTTCGAAACTTCTCCGTTCTTCGATGTTAACCCTAAAACACTAACAAACATATCAAAGTACCTTTAAAACATAATATTTAAGCTCAAAGACTTGCACTAACCCATAAAAATACTTAAATACCAGTAATTAACAAACTAACACAATTCTAACCTAAACATATACTAAATGATTGAATTAACAATTAAAAACATACCAAAATAAGCTATAAAACTTGATGTAATTTACACTTATCACTGTACAAACTAAAGGATCTATGACTTGTAAGTATCTACAGTTTACACTTATATTTTGATTTTTTTACTTTGATGTATTTCAATTTAATTTGATGTGTGAATTTTTGAATGAAAATATGTGTATTATGGAGAATGATAATGTTATAAATTTTTAGTTCCATATATGGTTGTGTTGTTAAGTCATTTTCTTTACTTAATAGGGTAAATATCATTAAAATAGAGGAAATTCAGCCGAAATTTTTGTAAATTGGAGTTCACGTATAACATTTTCTTCTAAGGTAGGAAAAGTCTATAGTAGGAAGCCTACAACCTGTCAGCTCTTTTTGCACACTCACACTAAGAAGTATAACAGTGTGATCTTCGTCAACACCAGATGTAGAAAACTAAATGTTTGCCAAATTTATGATTTAATATTAATGCTTACTAATTATCACTTATTAACATAAATATTGCCTTTTGATATAACCAAATATAAGAAAGCATTCAAAGATAGTCTCAACAATCTGAAAATGTTGATGAGAGTCAAATCTATTGATATATGCTTAATTGTTGATATATTTAATCATTTACACTTAGCGAAAATGATACGAAAATATTTAAGAAACTCACTTTAATTCATCTATAATTTTAGATACAATTTGGAAGCAAAGAAATTAAAGTGAGTCAAAAGCTCTATATTTTGGCCATTTTTCGAAGATTAACTTTTACTTGCCTTTATGGAGTAAGAAGAAGAAAATTAAAACACAACAAGAAAATTAAAAGAAGAAAAAAATGCAAAAAACAGTGAATAATGATGGACAACTAGAAAAAGAGACAAAAACGGCAGTGCAAGATGAAGAAAACGCAGTGCAGGAGGATAAGGCAAGAGATGAAATGCAGCACAATAGCTAGAGGTTAGAGCAAAACGTAGTCTACATTTCACACATACATCCTGTGTAACAAAGACATTGTCTGCGTAACCCAAACAGCGTCTACGTTTAATGCAGACAACTATGTTAAATGCAACATTCAATAGAAGAGGTTCGTGAGTTTTTAAGTGAGGCATAAATAGTAGCATGACCCAACAAGTTAATTTGCCACATCAAAGCTATAGTAATGGAGGTGGCAGTAGAAGAGAGTTGGCGAGGGAGGGGGTGAGACATGAATAGTGCCTTGGACCATTAATCTTAACTCGTCACATCGATGAATAGTGAGAACAGCGTGAGAGAGTGGCATGAAACAGAAGAAAGGGAGGCGTAGTGTTGGGCACCGTTTCCAGAACTCAACTTTTGCGAAATCATGAAGCGTGAGCGTAATTCCATAAGGTTATTTCTAAAAACCCTTATTAAGCATCATCCCACAAGGATGACGTGCCCATGATAATCAAACATCAAAATAAACTTATTACTTTAATGTTGGATCCTATTTCTGAATGCGAATTCCACCTCCTGCGGAAATATCATAAGACTCTCATATCTTTACTTCATCATACTCTTTAATACATTACATACAACTAATTTTCATCATTCACATTTCAATACCCTCAAAACAAAGGGTTTTACAAAGCTATAATGGCCTTTCAAGCTACATTACAACATAACCTGAAATCTTAAAATACAAAAGCTACATGAACTACAAATTCTTGAAAAGTGACTAAAGCCTTGTGTTTTCCAAACCTAACTCAAAATACATCATAAGAAAATTTGGAGTGATGCCTTGACTCTTTTTCACTCTATCTTTTGCTCATCACCTGGACATGGGGAGGAGAATGGGGGTGAGCTTGACAGCTCATGGGTAACAGTTTATAACAGACAATAAGCAAAAACCATTTCCAAAAATCATTGCCATTGTACATTTTTGAAACCATAGTAATTTCACAATAAAAACCTCAAACACTTGTTTCTTAAAATTTTCAATTTATCAAACAATTCGTGAGCAACGATAAATCATGCATGCATCAAACTTGTCAACAGATCATAATCACATACGCACATCAGGATGGTTTGGGTGGATCCAAAACAGAATGTACTACACATTTTTCATAAGGGTCCTGTGTAGTCGTGAACAGAACGTATTAACGCAATCCCACGTAATGGTCTTACGTAGTCATGAACTTATGGGATTTCATGAAGGAGTTCCATGCCATTAGCGAGTAGGCAGGAGAAGCCTTAAACTTGGGTCAACGTGCACATGACATTTCTTGAGGGATCACCACAAACCCACATAACACATATATCATGACTTGTAAACATGTGTTGACCAAATGACACTTCTTGAAAACTTGAGTTTCATGAGCATAAAATATTTCATATGCGCTTTCAAAACTTGATTTCATAAACTTACTATTTTTTTAGAAATCACTTGAAAAATCTCTTTATAAATCATTACACAGTTCATGTAGCAAACATATAACATATTTCACAAATCATGCAAAAACAAAAGATGCAACACTTATGATGAAATTGAAATCAGTAAACTTCTTCGTTTTAAAGAAAAACAGTAGTGGCTTATTTACTCTATTATAAAAATGTACCCACCTTGATTTTCTTGGTTATAGACTTGCTCAGAATGTCTCTTCTCTTTGCAAACAACTTGAGGTCTCTAAGGCTCTTTCCTGGTGTATCTTTAATGTGTGCTCCGTAAGCTGATCTAACTGAAATAGGTCTCCTAGATCCCTTTGGTTCTTTAGCAAATGAAGATATCCTTAGCTCAAATGGAAGCTCTTCTCTTTCTCTACCTTTTTCTCTTCTTGAACAACCTCAAAATCTCTCTTATAGGCTAAGGAAATTGAAACCCTAACTTGTTTTC
>JANIJH010028020.1:0-29018 GCA_024520975.1 Erythroxylum areolatum | reverse complement strand
ATTCATATTTAAATTAAATTGATCTTAATTACTATCCATTTAATTATAACAATATAACAATATGAATTATTAAACAATTTCTTATTAAAAATTATCTAAAAAGAGTTATATAAATTTATGAGAAATTTGATGACAAATAAATTTGACGTATCATATGAATTATTAAACAAGTTCTTATTAAAAATTTAGAAAAGCCGTAAAAAAATAATTTTTTTCCTATTGAAGTCACTAAAATTATATTATATATTTATCCAATATATTAGTTATTACATAAAATTATGAATAATTCAATTAATTTATTTATTTACTAATAAGAATTTTATTTAATTAATTTTAGTTATTAACTGTATTTAATATTTCTAATTAATTTTCATAATTATTAATAAGTACTTTAATTAAATTGAAAATATCTTTAGAATATATAAACTATAAATTACATTTGATTTAATAATTAAACAAATATATATTTTATTTTAAATTATTTAATTTAATAAAACAAAATAAAAAATAACATACAATAGATTAAAATTTTTATTTCCTTAAAATTAATTTATCTTATACATGATCATTATCAATACATAGTCATATTAACATTATAAGTTATTTTTATTTTAAAAAAAATTGAAACAATAATTTCAAATTCAAAACCGTATAGCATTCCTATAAACAACTATAATATATCAACACATACATTCTAAATTTCTTGCAAAATAACACCAATAATTCAAATTCAACAACAATTCAAGATAAACACCTATAAGCATTTTCTCAAACACATGGTGTGCAACTAACTTTTCATCCCTAATTCAACACAAAATCCCACATTTTTTCCATTAATCTCCAACAAACACATAGCCTATCATTAATAATCACTAATTAACATTTAAAATCAAACAACAACTCCATATTAGCCAAAACATAATCCACCAATCGTAGAGGAAGGAGAGGATGGTTTTAAACACGACATTACCTTCGGTTACCACCGTCGGAGTAAGGAACGTCGGTGATGCAAGCCTCGACGATGATGGAAAAAATAGACGGCGGCGATGGCTGGAGACGGTGGACACAAGCGACGGAGAAGGAGAGGAGAAGAAGAGGAAGGCAGGTGCGCGCGATGGGAGAGGGGAGGGCTTTAGGAGCTTTAAAACGTTACCCAAAATGACGTCATTTTGGTTAACTCCAAAATGACGTCATTTTGGTACGTTTTTTGAATGTTTAAATGATAATCAAAATGATATCGTTTTGTTTATCTTTTAAACGTTTATAATTTCATCAAACAAAGTCGTTTGGGTTTTAATCAAACGACGTCTTTTTTTTAGCTTCTAAGTTATTCACAACGACGTCGTTTTGTTAAAGCTGCTAGATGACGATTTGCATACATATTTACTAATGAAATTTACACTGCCGGTATATAGTTGTTTCCCGTCTTATTTTTCCGACGTGGTTGTTATTCCGTCGGTAATTATCGACGGAATTTTATTGATCCCTAAAATTTCGTTTTTATTCACTTCTTTTTCTTGTAGTGTTTGTAAAATGTCACTTATATCTTTTCACTTAGAAAATTAACAAAAAAGTATTAGCAACGATTCAGAAAAAAAAAAAAAACGTAGCCTATATTGTTCTGCTACGGGGATTTGACAACATTTTTGGCGATGGATGTAGATCATCACTAAGGACTATTAACAACGATTTTGTTACTTCTGTTGTAGTAAGAATACCTTATAAAACAACTACAACTAAAGCTTTTCTAGCTCTCTCACAAAAACTCATCTCTAACCTTTAGAATTAAGTACAAATTAATACATGCGCACACACGTATACCAATATTATTCCTAAATAAATTCTAGAAATCAAACTTTAATAAAATTATAAATGATGAAAGCTATTTAGATGTTAAAACTCTTCTATCATCATGTGTTTCTATTCTAGGCAATTTTTGTCTTTCAAACTAATCTTTAAATCTCAAAAGGATAAGATTTTATACCACACAGTCACACGCAACTTTATTCCTTTTAATCCATGAAAATAACTAATACTTTCGGGGTCCAGATTTAGTGGAATTAAACAAATAAATGTCTATAGAATGGGAGTGGACCCATAAAAATCTCCTCATCTAGCTCATTTTAGAGGAGAAATCTAGCACCTTATTAACAACTTGAAAGTCATCTCGATAAGCTTACTACAAAGCTTGAAGTTACTTCTGAGAAGTACCTTCGTTAACATGTTCAAGTCATTTTTTTGTATAAATCTATCCAATCTTGCATTGCTTTAAGCCAAGAGTCTTTGTCTTTGAGTTCTCCGGCTACTCTTTAATAGTGACTAGTTCCACATTTGGATATCTAGTCAAGGGTCTCTTCATTCTAGTTCACATTTAAATTAAGACATTTTCTAACACTTGACCAAGTTGTTTCCCCCGCTCATAATTCTCATCGACCTCTTCTATATCTTCCACAAGATGAATCTCATGTGACTCATTACCATTAAATTGCCCCTGATCATTAGTATATTGTGCCATTTAATGTCTTCCACTTTAGGCAGATCAATAGAAGTAAGAACGGGTAGTATCCGTAGTACAAAAACGATAAACTATTGGAAATAGTTTTGCCTTATTTAATGAGATCTGCACCCATATCATGCTTATAGAAGATTTTTTGTACTTCTAATGACCTTCTATTTTTCTAAGTCGTACAACTTATAGTCAAACTCCTTATCACCATATCCAATAATCACACAATTAGTAGTTTTCAAATCTAAGTTTGATTTGTGTTTCTTTTACATTTGCTTAAAAACTTTACTTTTGAACACATTTTGAAGTGTATGACTTGTATCCTTCCCTTTCCACACTCTCTTAGAAATGTCAAGCTCCAAAGGGATTAAAGGAGTTTTGTTAATCATGTCATATACCATAGCTTATACAATATTTTTCAATTTCATTACAGGTATACTATCTTCTATTGTTTGTCAGGAAACACTTCATTTTTCTCTTCATCTCCTTTTCTACCATGGAATGAAATTTCTTAAAGGTCTCTAACATATGACTTTTTTTTTCAACATAAAGACCTTAGTCTTGCATATAACATCATCGATAAAAGTAACAAAGAATTTGTAACCACCCAATGACTTTACCTCCATAGGACCACACGTATTAGAGCACACCAGTTCCAACCTTTTATAGAAAGACACTTGATGTTGCTTTCCAGCCATGTAATAATTGAAGGGGTTAAGAGAAATCGTAATCTTTGCAGGGATAAGTGATTTTTTAGCTAACAATTTGATCCTCTTTTCACTAACATGTTCCAATCTCGGGTTCCATAAATATGATGAGGTGTTTTTTTGAACGACATATATTTATCTAGCATATACCTTTAAGTGTGTCTTATATAGGGTGTAGCATAATCCACCACGAGTACATGTTAGTGCTCCTTTAGATATCATCCACTTTCCATCTCTAAAAGAGCATTGATATCCCATTTGATCAAGAATATTTATAAATAACATATTGAGACGCAAGTCTAAAATGTGTTGAATACCTCTTAAGGTCAACACGTACCTAATGTTGGTTTGAACTAAGATGTCACCCACCCATGCTAATGATGCTAGTAGACCTCTGGTTACCTATATTCACACTCCTATAGTTAGTGAAGTACTCTCTCTTTGGAAAAAAATGGTTAGATGCCCTTGTATCGACAACTCACTCTGAATATGAATAATTAAAGTAGAAATACTCACTGGTCTCATAAATTAAGGGAATTTCATCATTTGTGCTCAAGGCTATTGCTTTAGTATTATTGTTATCTCGATAACTCTAGTTATCTTACTTCTTCCAATCTCTCTTCTTGTAGTAGAACGTCTTTATGTGACCAAGTCTGGTACAATAATGACACGTTTTGGTCTCTTTACCATCTCTTGACTTCGACCTATTCTTCGACTTACAATGCACTTTAAGACCTTTACATTTTTTTCTTCCTTTGTTTTCTACCATAAGAGCCTACATGTTATTGACTTCAATCTCCTTCCTCGTTATCTCTTTATTAAACATGCTCTGTTTAATCATGTCCAAATAAAGCACACCGTTTAAAGCATAGTTGTTGATAATCACAACTAAAGTTTTCAATTATCTAACAAGGAACTTAAGAAGAACAAAGCTTGTACTTAGTCATCAAGGATGATCGTTATCATAGTCAACTTATTGATGATATCCTAAAAATCATTTAGATACTTCAACACTGATTTCTTAACTTTCAACTTTAGGTTCACTAACTATTTAATCAAGGAGGCCTTGGATCCACTTCCCAGGACTCAATCCACAATATAATAGTTCCCAACATCTTTGACTTCATCTTCTCCTACTCTCTATTTGTCATCTTCTCTAGCTTAGATGGGACATGGTGTTTTATACTTTTTTCTACATCAATTAGATCATAGAGGTGCCTACAATACATTAGATCTTCTCTCACAAGTCTCCAAATTGAGTAGTTAGTCAACGCCAACTTTACCATAGAGTTATTACCGCTCTCTATGCTTAAGGCTCTAATACCACTTATTGGGACTCCAAGTAATAATGCTCACACGATCAACGAGATCACTAAGCTAATAACAAGCCACTCAAATGATATAGAAGATGACAAAAAAAATAGATATAGGGTTTTACTGATAGGAAATCCACTTAATCCAATAATAACAAGATATAAGCGTTAAGGTTTTGTGTAAATAATACCTTATAAGACAACCACATCTAAAGCTTTTTTACCCGTCTCACAAAAATGCATGTCTAACCTTATAAGACAACCATATGTAAAGCTTTTTTTAACTCTCTCATAAAAACTTATCTCTAACCTCTAAAATTGAGTATAAATTAATACACACGTGTGTGCACTCATCTCTAACCACTAAAATTGAGTATAAATTGATACACATGAGTGTGCGCGAGCACACATAGCTAACATTTACTATTTTTTTATTACATAACTTGACAATTAACTTTTTATTAGTCATTTCTAATTCTCAAACTTTTTATATATTGGTTAGATCCTATATTGCTAATTATTTTTTATAGTAACAAATTAACAAGTTCAAAAACATAAATAGAATAAAGGTTGTCCTATTATGTAAAAGTTCTAATTACAATATTTAATCCTTTTCGGTTTGCAAACTTCAAGCAACCTTATTATCACTTGTTTTTCTATCCATGTATAATGATATGATATTATGTCCATGACATAAGTAATAGTTAATAATGTAAGTAGATCATCTAATCAAAACTAAAAAAAGAAAATGAAAGCGAAAACAAACACATTTTCATCTGAAGTGAAAATTGTGAGTTTTTATGAATATGGTTGACGATAGCATAACCAAAGGCATAGAAGTAAAAAATGGAACTATTTATTTATTTTTCTTAAATGCTATATTACTTGAGTGGACTACAATAAAACATACTTTTAGTGACGAAAATGATCGTCGCTAAAAGTATGTAAATTTAGTGACAATTTAAATTCGTTGCTAGAATCATCTCCAAATCTCCATAAGTAAAAAATATAAGTGACTTTTTTTTCATATTCATTGCTAAAATATTTTTGTTACGCTTCACCTTCGTAGCAAAATCATCACTAATATTTTCTTGCTACGAAGGTGAAGCATAACAAAAATATTTTAGCAATGAATATGAATAAATATTGCCTATATTTTTTTACCTATAGGGATTTGGCAACAATTTTGGAAAGCATTGATAATACTTTCTTGCTAAGAAGGTGAAGCGTAACAAAAATATTTTAGCATCGAATATGAAAAAATGTTGCCTATATTTTTTACCTATGGAATTGTCGCCAATATTGTTTCATTATTTACTATGGTTTTTAAAACGTAGGTAAAAGTTTTTAGCTATATTTTTGTAATCGTAGTAAAAAACTATTAGTAAGGTTTTTGGAAACATAGCCAACAAAAAATTTTTAGCTACATTTTCTAAAATGTACTTAAATTTTTAATATACATTTTAACTAAATGTTATACCATGTTAATTATAATTATTTATGTAATTTTTATCCATATTGTTGTATATAATATTTCAATTTTTAAAATTTATTATTAAAAAATAAAATAAAATAAATGAAAATTGGAAGCTTTGTATATTAAAAATAAAATGTTATTAAATTAGATCGTGTATAAATTTTTAATTACAGCTTCAAATTTTTTTATATAAAATTAAACAGTAAAATAATCACTCAGACTCATCTTCATCTTCACTACTTACATAATTCGTGCCAAGTATTTCTTGGATACTTTTCATACTTGGCCACCTTTTTTTAAAGGACTTGTCTTGATGAGGATGAAGCAGCTGGCTTAGGGTCAAACCCAAACCCTTTGATGTATCTGGATTATGTACCAAGTATCTTGTTACAAATGTCATTTACATTTGGCTTATTTATGATAGACACTAATGTTTGCAATAACTCTTACATCTTATTCTAAATTTTGAAAAAGAAAATCAATATTCAATTCAAATAATATTAATCAATACTACATAAATAAATAAACTTAAATTTTAAAAAAAATTTATACTTACATAATTATTGTGCGCTTCTTCAAACATCTATCCTTTACCTTCTTTATAGTGTGTTAGTTTATATAGTGTGATCCTGTCACACTTTTCTCCATCTAGTTCCTTCTGACTTTATTTTATGGATGAAAAAGTATATAACATAATAAATAATATTGTATTTATTGATATAATTATAAATTCTAAATAAAGAATTTACATATTCATTTCGCAGGACTACAAATGATTTGAAGCCTTAGCTGTGAGGAGTTTTCAATTTTTCTTTGTTCACATTGGGTTTCTCACACTTTTCCTAAACAAAGACAAGAAATAGTTATTGAATTGTGTAACAAGATTAATGGAAGCAAATGTGAAGAGATAGAAAACAAATCTGAACATTGGAAGAGACCTAATAATCACACAATCTGTTCCAATTTTATAGAGACATCCGCTCCAGAACATGTCTTCAGGCCTCCTCATCCGAAGGAAAAGATTTGTAATATTTATGCAATCGATAACGATGATCCTTGGTCGTTTGTTTCAAAAGTGAAGTGACACAGTTTGAAACCTCAGGTTTGTCGATATTGAAGATATTCAACTTCATTTGTGAATAACAAGTAAAAGTGAAATTAATATTTAAAAAAGTAAAACAATATTGCGTATAATTTAATAAATTGAAAATTTACCGAAAATTTATCCAAAGTATTCTCTAGTAGGTTGTCTTCCTTTAATTACTTGACATGCTTAAGGTAAGGCAATTTAGTTCTGGAAATTACCCTTAACTTACCAGAAAAATTTCCCGATTGAACCTTGTCTACAGGACGACCTTGCGAGGTATCAATATATACAGATAACTTGCTATTCATTACAACATTCATTTGTTGCAACTCACAATCTTTAGTTATGCCTCTACCTCTTTTTCTTATAGCGGTATTAGAACCTGACAACAAATGAATAATGATAAGAAAACATGCATTAAACATGTAAATATATATTTAAGCATAAGTCTATTTGTACATGTTAAAGATTAATAAACCTATAATTCCCTCTATACTAGTTGAGGAAGATGGAGGTTGTTGATGACTTGATTCATTAACAGATGAAGTCAATTGTTGCTGTTGGCTAGGATCTTATTGATATGGTTGTGGTTGGATAGGTTTTGATTGATATGCTTATTGTTGACTAGGGATAACTTCGGTATTTGTCACCTGCTTTCCTTTTATTTCTACCAGGAGCCATTGTATTAGATATCTATAACTCAAATATCAACATTATGAATAAATATAAGTCAACATCAAAAATTCATATAAACATAACTCAAATATCAACAATCCGCATATAAACATAAGTCAAACATCAACATTATGCATTAACATAACCTAAATATTAACAATATGTATAAACGTAACTCAAACATCAACAATTCGCATAATCATAACTCAAACAACAACATTTTGCATTAACATAACTCATCAGTCAACATTTGCATAACCATAAGTGAAATAACAACAATATGCATAAATATAATTCAAACATCAACAATTTGTATAAACATAACTGAAATAGCAACATTCTGCATTATCATAACTGAAAAGGCAACATTTAGCATTTGTTGTTCTTTCTCTTAGAAATTGATTTTTTTACCCTATATTTATTATTTGGTTGTAGTGTAAGAATGATTGAATTCTCTACTTTATTGTTCTTATGTATGAACCCATTGCTAGAATTACAATATAATCCTAATTGTTTTGTTGAGATTCATTTATTGCAACTAATGGTTTTGAATCATTAGGGATAACATAACCTAGGTTAAATGACCCGAGCTTGAGTGGTTGCCTTGATTATTTGTTTTCCTAATTCGTAATATGAGAGTCTAACTAAATCTAGAGATCTTGTCCTAGGTTGTTTAATAACTAGGATTAATTAATGAGCGTCTCTTAATTAGACATGGCTTAAGGGAAAAACGGGGTTAACATATCTTGTTGTTAGACTACAATTAATAATTGCTAGGAGAGGTATAAGGATAACAACTTAATGAATTATGTTTAATTGTGTGTAGTCCGAGATTGAACCGATGACCGGGTCCTTGACGGATTCATCTCTTTTCATCATTTGTGAATGTTTTCGTTAATTTGTTTTCATTAGTTTAGTTTCATTTTATTTTCTTGTTTGCAATCAAACTAAACCCCCTATAACCTAAACACCAATTCTTTTCATAACAAAAGCTAACCGAACACACTTTGTGGGATCGACCTAGACTCACCACTGCTATAGTTATAGGTCTAGTTTTTAAGTAGTGATATGATGCAATATGTCAATTTTAGTGCTATGGATTAATATCCTTTGCTTTTTTAATTTATTTGTTTAATTTATTTTTATTTTTGGTTAATTTCTTTTCATGTTTGGTTAGTTACGATGTATGACACGATCTTCTCACTCTAGTGAATTGAAATTTGATCTAGAAATTGAAAGAACGCTATGCAGGTCGAGAAGAAAAGTTGCACAAATTTTCGAGGATCTATCACCAACTAACAAGAGACTTGATTCTTCACTAGGAATTCAAATAGCTTTAGATTTGCTTTTTGATTCTTCTAGTGATTTCATTTCTAAAATTGATTCCAATATGGTAGAATAAAATAATGACCACACACTTAAGTAGTTAGCTACTCCTGATTTTAATTGTCAACCTTTGTGCATTGATTTTCCTATCATTGATGTTGCTTTTGAGCTTAAATATGGTCTAACTCATATATTACCTACTTTTCGTGGTATGCCAGGTGAAGGTCCTCAAATACACCTCAAGGGGTTTCATATAGTATGTTCTAGCATGAGGTCAACTAGGATACAAGAAGAGCAGATTAAGTTGAAAGCATTCTCATTCTCATTGGGAGACATTGCTAAGGATTGGTTTTACTACTTGCCATCCGGATCAATCACTACTTGGAATGGGACGTAGAGAATTTTTCTCTAGAGAAATGCTTCCCTGCCTCTCGAGCTATGAAATATTCGGAAGGAAATTTATGCAATTGGAAAACACCATAGAGAGACATTATATATGTACTGGGAGCATTTCAAGAGGCTGTGTGCTAGTTGTCTTTAACATCAAATTAGTGAACAACTCTTGATCCAATACTTCTATGAGGGTTTATTCCACAAGAAAGAAGTATGATGGATGCAACAAGCAGAGGTGCATTGGTAGATAAGACACCAATTAAAACCAGAAATCTGATTTCTAGCATGACTGCTAACTCTTAACAATTCAATATTCGAGAAGACCCCAGACCATTGAAAGTCAATGAAGCTAGTACTGCCACTTTAGAGCAACGGATAGTTGGGTTGACATCTTTAGTTAGACAAATAGTTGCAAATGATGCTCAACAAGCCAAGGATGCAAAATTTTCACAATGGTAGGACATCCCACTGATATGTGTTTAACCTTACAAGACACTTCCATGGAATAAGTGAATGTGTCCAGAAGTTTTCTAGGTCAAACACAAAGGAAGTATGATCCTAGTTACCCCTATGTACATAATTCATAATGGAAGAATCCTCTATTCAATAACTATAGGAAGCAAGGACAATAAAAAGGCTCCTACCAATAACCATATCAATGATAAGCGCAACCATCAAGTTCTTGACCTTGACTGAAAGAAATGATGAAAACGTTGACTTAGAATACCACTCATCTCCAAAATAATGTCATACAATTTCAACAACAAACAAGCGCTAGCATTCAGAATCTGGAGAATCAATTAAGTCATATAGCTACTACTATGAGCTGATTGGAAAATCAGAGTTCGATTAAACTACCTTCTCAAATGATTGTAAACTTGAAAGATAATGTAAGTGCTATCATCTTGAGAAGTGGTAATGAGATAAAGGCACCACATAAGACTCCTATTATTAATGATGATGAAGAATTTAGAAAGGAACTTGAACTGTCTCTAAAAGAAGTTGAAAAGGTGAACATACATCTAATTGATGCTATAAAGCAAGTTCCTCAATATGCCAAATTTCTCAAGCAATTATGCACGTCTAACGGAAACTAAGAGGAGACAAGAAAGTAAGTATGGGGGAAACTTATCCGCGGTTATTTAAAGAAAGCTTTCCCCAAAGTGTAAGGATCTAGGTACACTTTCAATTCCCTGCAAAACAGGTGATACTAGATTTGAAAAGGCAATGTTTCCATATTCCATTTACACTTTATTGAATTTGGATCTTTGAAAGAAGCATATGTTAGAATTCAATTTGATGATAGATCTAATGTTTATCTTGAAGGAGTTATAGAGGATGTTTTAGTGTAGGTTAATGAATTGGTTCTCCCAGTTGACTTTTATGTATTGAACATAGAGGGAGAGCCTTCATCAAGTTTTGCACCAATCCTTTTAGTTCGACCATTTTTGAAGGCATCAATGACAAAGATTGATGTGGATGCAAGAACATTAACTATAAAGTTTGATGGTGAAATTGTTCGCTTTAATATTTTTGAAGCTATAAGGTACCCTAGTGATGTTCATTCTATTTTATCAATTGATGTCATTGATTGCTTGTCTCAAGAAGTTTTTGATATGGAAGGCAAAGATGAGTTAGAAATCATTCTTTCTATGAGTTTACAAGAAAACACTTTACAAAATTCTAACTTATTCATTACAGATGATATGGAAGAAATTGTGCTAGCATTGTAATCACTGCAAACAATAGCAAAAAGGTATTATTTCCAAATATTGAACTGCCAATAGCTCATACGAAATCTCTACCTTTGGTTGTGCAAGGACCTATAATTAAAATAAAGCAATTATCGAACCACTTGAATTATGTATTTTTGGGGAAAGGAGAAACATTTACAATAATCGTAGCAAAGAACTTAACTGAGCTTTAAAAGGGAAAGCTCATTTGAGAACTTAAAGACCATATCACAGCTATAAGGTGGACCATAGCTGGCATTAAGGGTATTACCCCTTCAACATATATGCACCGAATTCTTTTAGAAGAGGGATCCAAACCATCAAGAGAATTACAAAGAAGATTGAATCCTCCGATGATCGAAGTGGTAAAGACGGAAATCTTGAAGTTGCTTGATGTTGGTAAAATCTATCCAATTTCGGATAGTCAATGGGTAATTCTAGTCTAAGTGGTACCAAAGAAGACTGGAATTATAGTGGTGAAAAATGAGAATAATGAGTTTGTCCCTACAATAATTCAAAATGGATGGCGTATGCATCGATTACAGGAAGTTAAATGCTACTATATGCAAGGATCACTTTCCGCTCCCATTCATCGATCAAATGCTTGAACAACTTGCGGGATGTTCTCACTACTATTTTCTTGAGGGGTATTCAGGTTGTAAGTAAATTGTGATAGCTTCGGAGGATCAAAAGAAAACAACATTCACATTCCCCTTTGGTACATTTGTTTATAGAAGAATGTCGTTTGGACTTTACAATGCCCCAACCACCTTTCAAAGATGTATGGTAAGTATTTTCTCTGAGTTTGTTAAGCATATTATTAAGATTTTTATGGATGATTTTACTATCTATGGGGATTTATTTGATACATACTTGGATAATCTGAATTGTATACTTGAACAATACATTGAAACTAATCTTGTTTTATATTATAAAAAATTTCATTTTATGGTTGAACAAGGAATAGTTTTAGGACATGTAATCTCATATAGACGAATTGAGGTCGATAAAGCTAAGGTAGAAATTGTGCGAAAGTTACCCTACCCTACAAATATGCAAGATGTTCATTTTTTTCTTATACATGTAGGTTTTTATCACAAGTTTATTAAAGACTTCAACAAGATCTAATAAATCTCTATCATTTGTTACAAAAGGATGTGCCCTTTGACTTTAATGAGGGATGTAAGGAAGTATTTAAAAAGTTGAAAGAACTTTTAACTTCACCAATCATTCAACCACCTAATTGGAGTCACCATTTGAGATTATATGTGATGCGAGCAATTTTATTGTGGGTGTCATCCTTGGTAAAAAATGCGGCAAAATGACTCATACCATTTACTACACTTCCTAAACACTCAATCCAACACAATGCAACTACTCCACCATAAAAATAGCTTTTAGCTATTATGTTTGCTTTAGATAAGTTTATACCTTATTTACCTAGTTTTAAAGTGATTATATATTATAATTATGCAACATTAAGGTACCTTTATCAAAAAAGGAAGCGAAGCTAAGGCTCATTATATGGATTCTCCTACTCCAAGAGTTTGATTTGGAGATCAAAGATAAGAAAGGTGTAGAGAATTCGGTTGCGAACCACTTAAGACGAGTTATGAAGGAAGAGGATTTAGTACCATTGCAAAATTTGTTTTTGGATGAGCAACGACTAACTTTTCAAAATAAGGTACCATGGCATGCTGATATTGTAAACTATCTAGTGAGCCATGAGATGCCTAATGATTTGAGTAAAGCTAAATAGAATAGAATAAAGAGTGATTCAAAATATTATATTTAGGATGATCCTCAATTGTGGGAGTGTTGTTCTGACCAAGTGATTAGGAGATGTATTCTTGAACTTGAATGTGAATATATTTTGAAAATTTTCCATTCATATGTTTGTGGTGGTCATTTTGGGCCTAATAGAACCACTAAGAAAATACTTGAATGTAGTTTTTATTGGACAAAAATATTTCGAGATTCCTATATGTTATGTAAAACATATGAACAATGCTAGAAACAAGGTAATTTATCCTATAAAGATCAAATGCCTTTATCTCCAATCCTTAAATGTGAAATTTTTTATGTATAAGGCATTGATTTTATGGGACAATTTCCTTCCTCTTTTGGATTTGGTTACATTTTGTTAGGTATGGATTATGTTTCTAAATAGGTGGAAGCTAAAACTACCAGGACTAACAATTCTAAAGCTGTCGTAGAATTTGTCAAGTCTAATATTTTGCTAGGTTTGGAGCATTGCGAGTATTGATTAGCGACAAGAGTACTCATTTTTGCAATTGAGTGGTTTGAAATCTTTTGAAGAAGTACCATGTCACTCACAAGGTGTCCATGGCCTACCATCCATAAACAAGCGGGCAAGTAAAAGTGTCAAATAGAGAAATTAAGTCAATCCTTAAGAAGATGGTGAGCCTGAATCTTAAAGATTGGATTCAACGACTTGATGTTCTCTTTGGGCATATATGATCGCATGCAACACATTGATTGGCATGTCTCCATACCGGCTAATTTACAAAAAGCTATGTCATCTTCTAGTGGAGATTGAACACAAAGCTTTTTCGGCAATTAAGCAATGTGATATGAAGATGTATGCAACGGGTGAGCATAGAAAATTGCAACTACAAGAATTATAAGATCTTAGATTTGACTCTTATAAGAATGCATAAATTTACAAGGAAAAGATGAATCAATTTCATGATAAGATGTTTGTTATCGTTAAGCTTTTCCCTAGTAAATTACGTTCCCGTTGGATTGGACCTTTTGTTGTTACTAATATTTTTTCTCACGGTGCAGTTAAAATTGAAAGCTTACGGACACACAACAAATTCAAGGTCAATGGTCATCGATTGAAACCCTTATATGAAGGATTCCAAGTAGAGGATGTGGAAGTGATAGGGTTAGAAAACCCTCATTATGAAAATTGAACAACATGGAGTTACGCCAACGATGATAAACAAAGGTGCTACTTAGGAGGCAACCTATGGGAAGTTGATTTTTGATTATTTACATTTTTGAATTTTCTATTTTTGTTAAATGCTCCATTTCTTGCATTTGATGTTACATTGGGGATGCTATAAGTTTTAAGTATGGCCGTAGGGATCTTAGTTTTTATATATATTTTTAAACTTAATTGTTGCTTATGTGACTTTTTAGGCATTTTCAAAATTGAACAAACAAATCGACATTTTCTATTTTTCTATTGCTTTTAAAATTATATAATCATAATTTGAGCATGAATTGACTAGAAAAATCTATGGCAACTTTAGCATGTACTTTTGCTCTTGTGATTGGTCAATATACATCATCTTTAGAAGAGTAGTGCTTAGTGGTAGACATTAAATAGACATATCCATATCAGTCTCATTGTCTTTTGTTTATGTGTGACATTCATGATATGTACATCCTGACTTTGCTTTGATTTTCTATTCAAGACTACATTTTTATCACATGCATTAATATGAAAATGATTAGGCATTCTTTGCTTTTACAAGCTACATATCCAAATAGCCCATCCATTGATATGAGTTTTTCTTTGTTAAGCCCCTTTGAGCTTTAGTAGCCTTTCTTTTTGTGCTAACCACATTACATGCTTTAAACATAACCAAATGTCCTACCCAAGTCTTAATGCTAATAGAGCATTTGTTAATTGTTAATGATTGCTGATGTATAAAATTATAAGTGTGGGGATGTGCATATTTGTGGGATGTTTATTATTGTTAGGATGCCATTTTACATTTTATCAATGAAATTCCCATATCGATGCAGCTTCTTTCAATTTTTATTACAAAAAAAAAAGAAAAAGAGAAAAACAAAAGAAAAAAGTTTGAATAAAAGTATCAAGGAGGAAATACATTTGTTTTGAAAAGTTGTTCATTTTTTTCTCCTCTTAAAGTTGTATTGAATAGGAGATTTGAGGATGTTACATATGAGGTTGATGTTGTTTTGGAAGGATCACTCCTTATAGTTTCAATGTATTGTCATTAATGATTTTTACGAGTGATTCCTTCTAATTGGTTATGCTTTATATGGTTTATGGTGTGAGAGCTTGAATTTGAGCTATGAAATATAATTGTTGCATTCATCACAACTGATGGTACCAAGTTTTGAATGAATGTTAGCATGTGCACTTGATGTTTCATTGAGTGTTAATTTTGCTTCACTAGCCTGATGACTTTTATGCTACATTACCTAAATACATCTGACCTTACCCTTTCCTATATTACAACCTTAGAAAAGTGCTTTGATTTATGATTATGCCTTTGACTCTTAGTGGTGGAGAAATGAAATGTTATGCAAAGTTGTGGAATGTTATGATTATGAACGGTGTTTGAGTGTACCTCTGGATATATCTTATTTAAAAACATTTTATCTAAGTCTACCTCTAGATTGCTCAGTTTCTAAGGGTTATGAATGTTGAATCATCTTACTAGAAGCATTAAATGTTGAGTTCTTGGTATAGTTTTGGAAGTTATTTCTCTTTGGTTATGACTATCTCTTTTTGAAAAATACAAAAAAATAAGTAAATGTTTTGGTTTGTGACTTTGGTTATGATGATTTACCCAAGGACGATCAAAAGCTAAGTGTAGGGGAACTTGATATGTGCTAAGTTGTTGATACATTTAATCATTGACACTTAGTGATTAATGCTTTAAAATGCTTAACGTACTCACTTTAGTTCATATTTGATCTTTGGTACAATTTAGAAGCATGATAGCTAAAGTTAGTCGAAAGCATACTTGTCGAGCCATCTTCTTGAGATTTACACTTAATTGGATTTATGGAGCCAGAAGTAGAAGGAATAAAATTAAGAGGAGACAAGAAAATACCAAAACGAATGAAGATATGCAATGTCATGGCTATGGGATATGTCTCACGACCATGACAAATTAGTCATGGCCATCTCCTTGTGACGCCCATAACTCATACTCACAGGTGTGAGACACTAAGTCATGCTCGTAAACTTGCCATTTGTCCCTCTTGTAACCTAATTTTTTTACTATAAAAGCCTTATTTTGTGATGACAGAAAGGAGACTTAAACAGACGCCATTTTCTTCATTTCTTCTTCAGTTTTTGACATCTCCAGAGACGATTAATGGTTCTTTCTAGGAGATTGATATAGAAGATGGAGGGCCAACCTTCCTAGCACCGGTTTGGAGGTGAAGTTAATGCCAAGGAGCGCATTTAAGCATATCCTATTTGTGTATCATGTTCTTTCCCTCTTTTCGGATTGTTTACACTATCTTATGTTTATTGATTGGGTATTGTGTAAGAATTATTTTGATGCTTTATTGGATTAATTTTCATAAGAAACCATTTCTAGAACTTTGGATGCAATATGTAATAGTCGTGTTTGAATTCGTTTATAGCAACTAATGGTATTATATGATTAGGGATAACGTAACCTAGGTTAAATAATCTGAGCTTGTGTGATTATTACTTAGATTGGTATGTTTTTCTCATTCATAAGGTGGTTGTTTGATTAAGCTTAGAGAGCTTATTCTAGGTTATCCGATAATAGGGATTAATTAATGAGCTCTTCTTGATTACCTATGACCTAAAGAAAAATCGAGATTAACAAAACTTGTTGTTAATTCACAATTAATAGTCTAAAGAGAGGTGGAAAGACGATAATGTAATGACGTATATGAAATTGTGCGTAGGTTCAGATTAAACTGAAGAACCAAGTTTCAAACCATTCATCAATTTTATCACTTTGTTATTGTTTAATTTAAATTGCTTCTATATATTCAACTTTACTTTATTTTCTAATTTGCATTAAACCAAACCCCCTGTTTTACATATACATATAATTTAAGAAAGTAATTGGATTTAATCTCTAGGATCAACCTAAACTCACCAATGCTATAGTTGTAGGTCTAGTTATTTTGTTGAGTGGTACGACGCGCTACCAATTTCAACCATACGTATTAACATAACTCAAACATCAACAATACATTTCAAATAATATAAGCAACTTTTTTTTAACCTTTGATTATCATGATTAAGATGTCGAAAATCATTATCATTAATTTTATTGGGATTCTAATCTTCATCACTATTTTATTAAACCAAAGTATCATCGTTGTCATATAATTCATTCTCAATATAGTCTTCATCTCTTTCTACAACAAGATTGAGTTATACTTCATCCATTTGTACTTTATTGGAATCAACATCTCTCTTATGGAATGATGATATATCTGCATCTTCTATTTGTATGGCTCCATTAGACAACTTCAATTCAACCTCTTGTATACTTCATCACCATCTTTACTCTTTTGACCATTTTCTCTTTCAGAAAATCCAAAGAGATTTTAGTGTTGAAACTTTTCAATGACCTTCCAATTGTTACCCAATATAGTGTCATTGAGGTAAAAAACTTGCTTCACTTGACTTGCAAGCACAAAAGGGTCATTATCATACCATATCTTACTAACATTAAAGCTACTAATATTTCCATTCATTTTTATGTCACCAAAATTAAACCACTTGCACTTAAATAGAACAACCTTTTTATCCTTAATGTAATGCGACTCTATTATTTATGAGATGACACCACATAAGTCAATAAAATCATCGTCATGACATCCCTCAACAATAACCCCATAATTTTTGCTTCTAAGTCAATTGTCTCGATCTTATATTTGAAATTGAACTTCATTAACAATGAAACCTATATTTTTTTTCCATACGTATGAGGCCCATATGCCAAATCATATATTGCCTCTTGTATGTTACAGTTAGTAAAATAGATTATAATTAGAAGTTAATCTAATATACAAATTGCCATAAGTTCATAATATTCCATTAATAACTTACTCGAGTCCTAAATCATGATGGGAACTTAATCTTATGTCTTTCTTCAACATTAACAATCCCTTTGCTTCGAATCGAATCCTTGTGCTCTCCATTTAAAAAAAGTAAATAGAGATCAGGAAATATGTATTGAATCAAAAAAATTTAAATATTAAATTTTGAATCAAAAGCAATATACATATTACATATATATATCAGCTTCTTTGCAATTGTTCAAAATATACCAATGCCTATTTTGAGTTCGTCTTTAGTTAACTCCATATATTTTTTGACACCAAATGGCCTTATCTTTTAGGAGAAACTGACAACTCACCACCTTGATCAAAATCAAAGTTACGTTCTTCACTATTAAATATTGTCTCCATATCATTTAAGTACATCTAACAAAATGTCAAGAATTCATTTGCTATATAAGCTTTTGCAATAGAACCTTCAGGTCGTGCTCTATTATATACATAGCGCTTAAGAGAGCATAAAAACCTAAACAAAATATAAAACAATTGTTACTAAGTAATAACTTTAGAAAAAAGTAAAATTTAATAGAAATTACCTTTCAACGGGGGAAATCCATTGAAATTGAATTGGTTCATAAAGTTTTGCCTCATATGGTAAGTGAATTACCAAATGCACCATAACAGCAAAAATAGATAGGGAAACCAGTTCTAACTAATATAGAATCAAAGTTATGTATTTTTCCTTTTTTTTCAAGCTCTTTTATTTTTAATGTCTTGCAACATAATTTCTTAAAAAACTCTCCTAATTGTCTTAAAGTTACGGAAATATCCTTCAACAAACACCTATATATTCTAACAGGAATTAATCATTGTAGAAGTCCATAGCAATCATGGCTTTTCAATTCAAAAACTTTCCCCTCTTTAACATTGACACAATGGGCTATATTAGATGCATACCCATCACTTTACTAATTTAAGAAATTTACAAGAAGTTTGCTTCTTCTTTTTTGACATGTTAAAACAAACATGTTGAATGATGTATGACCCATCATCTCTTCTTTTCAAATGCAAATCTTTTTTTATATTCATGTCTTCCAAGTCTAATATAGACATAATTATGCCTCTTGTTTTGCCATCAATTCCCATCATAGTTCCTAAAGTATTCTCACAAATATCTTTTTTAATATGCATTACATCAAGATTAGACCTTAATAGCAATTCCCTCCAATGTAGAAAATTGAAAATTGTCTTTTTTTTAATTCCAATTGAGCTCAATAACACTTAATTTTCGCTTTCTATTACTTGGGTGTTTTCTAGGTGTAATGTCTCCCAAATTTGATAGTTGGTAAACTGCATCATGACCAGACAAGTGTAAAGGATTTACTGAAAGCTGCTTTGCCATTAAAAAATTTGCTTCTTTGCCATCTATACCCATGTTCCAAGTAATGATGATGTCCTTATAACATATTTACTTTTTAACCTCATTGAATAAGTTTAATGGTTACACACAGGATAGGCCATATACTCTTTAGTACTCCATCTAGATAAATTCCCATACGCTGGAAAATCATTTATAGTCTATAGAATAGCCACATGCTTTCTAAATGATTCACCTTTAATAACATTATAAGTTTCTAATCCAACCTCCCAGGGATAGATTAATTAATCAATTAGTGGTTGCATATATACATTGATATCCTTACCAGGAGTAGTTGGTCTTGGAATAAGTAAAGACAATAACATAAAAGGCTCCTTCATACAATTCCATGGAGGTAAATTGTATGGCACAAAATTATTGGCCATATGCTATAAAAAGTACTTATATTACCAAATGGATTAAATACATATGAGGCTAAACTAAGTCTAACATTAGGAAAATCTTTTGTATCTTTCCAAAAAAGTCTTTCCATGCCATTGAGTTTGTTGGATGACACATGATGTTATCATAAATGCGCTTCTCTTTTTGCCACCTTATATCTATGGTTGTTTTTATGGACATAACAAACCTTTATAGTCATGGTCTAATAGGGAAGTATCTCAAGATTTTATGCAGTAGCTTTTTCCTTTTCCCATCATCCACTCGCCACCTTGATGTCCCATAAGTGGGACACTCTTTAAGATCTTTATTGTCTTTCCAAAATATAACACAATCATACTTACAAACATGTATTGATTTATATATATATCCTAATCCTATGTCCCTTAACAATTTCTTTACTTCATAGTAAGATTTGGGAAATTTGTGTCCAACAAATAATCCATCATTAAGAAACTCAATTAACATGTCTAAAGACTTGTTACTCCATTTATTATAAACCTCCAAATGCAACAACTTGACAATAAAAGATAGTTGTGAGAATTTTAGCACCCTGGATATAATTTTTTTTAGCAACTTTCAATAACTTCCCAAAATTCTCATCCTATTCATAATTCTTCTTGAGCACCTTCAATAATTTCCTAAAATTATCTTCTGCAATACTACCAATTATGTTAGGCAAACCAGTTTTATTTATAGCCTCCATATAATTCATATAATCCTCTAACATCTTGCCAATCCCATCATCACCATCGTCATTAATATCACAATCTTCTGCATCATTATTGTTACTGTCTTCAACACCTATATCAACACTTCTACTACAACTTTCTTTTGAGCGTTCGCCATGATAAAGCCATAGAGTATAGAATTTATCTATGCCTCAAATTATTAAGTGATATATCACATCTTGACTTTGAATGTTGACATTTAAGCAATCTATGTATGGACAATGAATACAACATTTAACTTCCATTCTAATGAGACATCCAACTTTTTTCCATCTAGTTATACAATTAAAAGTAAATTACTAAATTACTAAATGCAATCCTCGTTCTATATAACATAATGATTAATCATTACAAGTTCACAACCAAGTTTGAATTTAAACAAACATTACAGTACATGGCATTTTTACACCACATGAATCAAGAAAGAGTCTTCTTATTGTGACTCCTATGTTGGAATATTTCACCGATAAGCCTCATGAGAGCTGAATCATGGGTTTTCAGCCTATATACCATTTTAGGGGTTTATTATGCCTCAGATCATCCATAATTATACATGAATTTCTAAAGTTATTACTTCTCGATTAATCACTACAAGTCCATAAACCAAGTTTGAATTCAGAAAAATGCTATAGTATGTGACATTGTTACACCATATGAATCGAGAAAGGGTCTTCTTGTTGTGACTCTTAGGCTCGTGGAATATTTCACCGATAAGCCTCATAGGAACTACGTCATGGGTTTCTAGCCTAGATATCATCCTAGGGTTTATTACGCGTCAGATCATCCATAATTATACGTGAATTTCTATTTTTAATACTTTTAGATTAATCGCTGCAAATTCATATACAAAATCTAGGATCTCCTTCCATTCACAAAAATTCTTCTCTATTCAAGTAGAAGATAAAAATTAAACAAATTTCTGAGGACTTACCTAGATGGACAGATAATCGGAGATGACAGATGATGAACAACAAACGAGGAAAGTTAGTGGATATGTTATGAAATTGGCCCTGATTCTAATCAATTAACCTATTAGAAGAAATGAAGAACCTTAAGCCAAAAGTTGTATCACATAAATCAAAATTAAATATTCATTTAGGTCGATCATACAATTAGCAATGCTTAAATGAGACTTGAATGATAAAATATATGAAAGTAGCTTCTACGTAGGAAGGCTGAGAAAGTATGTGGAGTAATATATCAATCAAGTTCACCTAAATTCACAATAAAAATTTTATATAGTACTTTGTATTTATTACTATTTTCATGTCTTGTAATATAATACTAACATATAGTCCTAGGTTTTGAATAAGTTCTTTTTTAACAATAATGTTGAAGATTCAAAAATGTTTTAACGGAAAGATAGTGAAGGGAAGGACGAATTCTTATTTTTATATACTTAGTAACAATAAATTTCTCAACTTTTAATGGATCTAAATAAGATGATTAATTGAAAAATGGTATGAACTTGTTCAAATACGAAGTAGATAGTGAAGTATAAAGGGGTAGACATTAATAGAGTATAGATGCTACAAAAAGTAGTACAAAAAGGTTGTGGAGACAAAGTGGGAAGTAAGAGACTAAGAGCCGGCGAATTAACAATTCAAGTGACTAGTTACTAAAGTTTCTAATAATAGACAATCTTTTTGATTTTTGAAGTTTTCTTGTACCCCGTTAGGTGCAAACATAAAGTATTCTTGGAGCTACATATCTTCAATTTTCAAAATATGTAATTTGATTTTATATGATAAGTTTAATTTCTATGAAAATGCCAATATCATTGAAACAAATGAGGATGAAAGAGATGACATGAAATTCTGATAAAGTGAATGGAAATAAACCCCTCAAGTGACCTACATATTAATCCCTTATATACTGCCAAACAAAGATGTCATTGTATTTCTATATATCCCCAAGAGATATTTCATCAAACAATTCATAGGCAAACTCAATCCATCCCTAATTAATAACAAAACTACTGTATTTTTTCATTATTCAGTAACATAAACACATTAAAACAAAAAATTAACCAACCATGGTGAAAAAAAATACTTAACAAAACCGACGACCATATAACCATTTAACAACAAAGTTTCTCGCAGAAAAAATAAACCCTAGAGCAATGCATGGTGGATAAACCTCAACGGATGATTAATTGGAGATTACAGACAATGGTAGAATAGCCGAAGAAGACCAACGACGACAATTAAGGAAGAAGAGCAATGGTGACGAGTAATTAAGGAAGAAAATGACGAAAAATAAGCAAGGGAGGGTAAGGGGGCTTCGGCTCAAAGGTTTAAGTTTAAAGGAAAATGATGTCATATTTCTTTCACTAAAAACGTTTAACCTGAAGGGCCCCAATTACGTTGTTTCTTCTTAAAACAAACAACGATGTTTTCATTTGATTTTAAAACATTGAAGCCGAAACCACACAACAATGTCATCATTATTCAACTTTGACGCCTTTTAGCGACGATCTGGTGTAATCGTGACAATAATATCGCCGCCAATTCTTTTCTTATTTATGATAATTTTTTAATATAACAAACTTTTTAATACATCATTTATATAAATAGTATATAATTTATATATAATAAATAGATTTTTGTGACAAAAATAATTTTTCAAATGATATATTTAAAAAGATATTAATAAAAAGTATAAATTAATATAATATGAATTAATTTTGTGTTTTTAGTTTTATAAAAAGGAAGAAATAACATTGTTTTTAACTAAATTTATTTTTAGACTTACAATCAGTGTGAATAATATTAAATTTGTTTTTTAAGAATATGATATTAATATTTAATATTGATTTCCATTTTTTACTATATTGCAATTATTTTTAATTAAATTGCAATAATTATTATTATATATGGCAATCAATATAATGTTATATGAATTTATAGATAATAATTATAACTAGTATAATGATTTATGAATGAATAGATAATAAATAAATGTTCTTATATCTTACTTATGTAATAGATTAGTCTATTTAATCATAATTCTGTATTTATTGTATAGAAATTTGGTATTGTTATAAAAAATTATATTATATATAATTTCGTCTCCAAAAGTCAAGCCAAATGGTAATGGGCTACCATTTGGTGACGATTATTTGAACCGTCAACTTATGGTATATTTTTTCCGAATTAATAAAAAATGACGTCGTTTTGATTAACAATAAATGATGTCATTTTATTTAATAACAAACGATGTTGTTTTATACTAGGTTATTATAAACACAAAAGCGAAGCCCTCTTTGTTTTTGTGTTAGTCATCATGATTTCGAAGAAGGATCACCTCCTTTGTGATCGTCATTGTCAAACGAGCGTCATGTCTTATGTTGATACTGAAAGGACCCATCTCGAGTTTTCCCTTTTGGAACCCGAGTGAAGCCCTCTTCGACGACCCCATGGTATCACTCCAATCAACATCTAACTCAACTAAAGGGTTCCCGCAAAGCCAAACTGTTCAACTATTAAAAACCTTTTATACTTTAACTTTTAAAAATGCAGAAAATAGTGGGAACCTTTTTTCTCAAAATGTTTTATTAAAAATTTCGACAGCATAATGACTGCTTTTTTAATATTCCCAAATTTCAGAAACTTGCATAACAAATTTTAAAACACTTATAGTATTTCATATAGCAACTCAACTTCTAGAATGGGAACTCAGATCCACAGCATAAGCAATCACAAACAGATTAGTAGAAACACTTTTAAAACGTTATTGAGGATTGAAGCGCTCGTAGTTCATTAAATAAAAGATATTTACAATCCCAGAAACATAAACAAGATCACACTTTTAGACCCTTTCCAAAATAATTTAAAACATATCACATGCATAACAAAAAAAACACAAGCATAACAACATTTGATGATATAATTAATCTTGAGGTGAAGTCCTAATTATTGTAGCACATGTAAGCATACCTAGGGTGGTTTGTTTACAAACATAAAAATAAGGGTGAGCTAAACGAACTCAGTGGGTGTAATCAGTTTGCAAAAAAATTGAACTTTTTATAACAACATAACTACAATATTCCCATATAATCATAAAGCTCATAGTAAAGCATTTTTCATAACAATTTATTCATGCATCATTAAATCTGGTAATAACATAACATTTTGTAAAACACAAATTTCAAATTTTCTGAAATACTATTCCAAAATTATTTTCAACTTTAAACTCATAATACACAAGTTCCCATTTTTCTTTTTCTTTAAACAATAAATGGTGGTGGCAATAAGCTTTCTGAAAACTTTTATGCTGAAAATAAGCCAACCACTAGAATTGGTACCATATGGTACCTCTCAAATCACTTTTAACATAAACAGTGGCAATATTACTATTTTCATGACTTTACTTACTCAGCATAGCCCACCACTAGGTTCTTTACTATACGGTACACTAGGCATAGAGTCATGGAGCTAGTTCCATATTTCTTACCTGCTACTAGTTAACCACTGTTTACAGAGCTGCTTATGCATCATTTACCTGTAATAGGTTAGAAACTATAGACCGATAGTTACGGAGTTGGCTCTGCATTGCTTACCCATAACAAGTCATGGAGTTAGTTCTACATCGCTTACCCGTGATTGGTTAACTACTATTTACAAAGCTAGTTTTACATCACTTACTCGTAATAGATTAACCACTATAAATATATCGATATAATAACATATATAAAGCCTAGCGGTATACCATAGGCAAAAGCAACTCTTACATTTATGACTCATCTTATTTTCTAAACCAAGTATAGGAGGATTCATAACTAAATTATTTAAATGTAACTCCCAATCATATAAAATTTAACTTTCAAACTAAAACTCATATATTGCTAAAGCATAATCTTACGCTAACAATATTCACTTGTAAAATATCATTTGCATAAAACTCAAACATAAATATTCACTTCAAGATCAAATGAAAATCATTTGCATAAACTCAATTTAAAGTACACTCACTTGTCATCAATTCTTTTTAAAGAATTTAGTCATATAAAACAATTAAAATACACTCACAACTTTGCAAACTTACCGCCAAGCACACTCACAAGTTCAATTCCTCTCCTTTACCTAAGAAAACGCATTTCACTAAGGCATTTATTTCAAAATTTGAAAATAAGACATTAAAAGTATAATTCAGTTTAACGCCATTTGATATTGGTATTTAATCGTGTAACACGTATATTGGTCGTATTTTTGCTTACTTGCACAAGCTAACTTATTATTTTTCATTTTCAAATATAACTTCAAAATTCACTTAAATGTCAAATTTTACCCATTCTAACTTAATTTCTTCAAAACACAATCTCACCCAATTTAATTCACTACATCACAATCATGCATGATAAGTCATTGTTATAACCCATGTCCAGAATCCATACCTCCACTTGTTCCTTAGTTTTCATATAGCAAACATTTAAATTAGGTTTTGAGGTCTTCTAGACATTTGTTTCCCTATGTCTCTAGTTTTCGTAGAATAAAAATCATGCTATTTCAACTTCAAAATCATGAAACATGTACCAAATATCACAAGCTACTTCAACACAGGGACAGTGTCTAGTTACCATTTTCAACCCCAATTTCCAATATTATTCATCCAGAATTAGGTTTAGGTTTCTTCTAGATAATTTTATTTATATGTCTTAAGTTTTATCTACAGTTTGAATCAAACAATTTTGAGGTCTGTAACCCGATTTATGGCCAAAACAATGTGACTGGTTCAAATTAACCTAAGAAAAAATTCCACTACACGTTCCTCTCTTGTCATATTCAACTAATTCTATACAAAGAAATATCAAAGTAATACCAAGAAAACATTGATCTTAAGCACATCCATCTCACTCAAGAAAACCCATAAAAAGTCAAAATTTAAGCTAGGAAACTTACCACTTTTTCCTTTAATCTTTTGGGTATTTGATGGATACTTCAAGATTCCTCCTAATCACCGTGAAATTCCATAAAAAAATGATTACACTCTTCTTCCTCTCTCCTTGGCTGATGTTCACCCTTGGCTTTCTCTTCCTTTCCCTTTCTTTCTGGTCTCACGGTTACTCTCTCATCACTCTCATGTTTTTGTTAAAAGAATGAGGCAAAATGTCTTAAGTTTTGCTTTTTATACTCATTTAATGGATTACACATGTCACCTTCCCTTTTTTCATCAGTAATGACCCATCACACACATGTCATTATCTCATTGGTCATCTATAATGACTCATCAATCTAGTAATATCAAGTAAAAAGACCAAATTGCCCTTAATTAGTATAAAATGACCAAATTTTCCTTTAATGCATTTAATTGACCAACTACCCAAATTAAATCCGAAAAACATTCCACAACTATCTTATTTTCAAATTGACCATGAAATACTTTAATTACGGTCAATTCTTATTGATTGGATGCTTAAAAAATATTAAATGGGTTTCAAATCCTCAATACCCATTATTTTCCAAAAAAGGCATTCTTAATCCTAAACTTTCGAAACTCCCGAAATTCATCCGATCGGACTTATTTTTGAACCATTTCAGTATCATTAAACTCTAATACCTATTCTGGGTATGTTTCAAATTTTCAGAGTTAGGTCTCCAAAATTACTATTCAAATGGATTCACTATTCATCCAAAAATACTATTCATCTTGAAATCGTTCAGATTTCATTCAAAAGTTTCACCTAAATCCTCAAATTATATTTTGAGGCTTTTAAAGTTTGTCTGGACTCATTCTGTAGCTTTTCGAAGTTTTTGAAAATTTTACGAATATAACATAAATGGTTCTCGAATTGATCGAAATATTTTTTGAGAAATTTTCACTCAATTTCAAAACCATTTATGATATATTCATGATCTCTATTATAATCTCAATAATACATTTAAATGTTTAAAATACTCTAGTAATCATAAATAGAACATACTCTATAAAATGCACGTACAACACATTACACAGTACAATAATCGAATTAGGATATTAAAGTTACTATTTTTCTTTTCTATTTTCAAGAACCCTCCATTTTTTATACTCTATTTTTCTGCAACGTTTTGGAAATTATGTGGGTTTTGTTTTCTTCTTATGCTACTTGTGTTTATGTTTAGAAGATGGCCAATTGTGTTTCTGTGTTGGTTGTATATGGGTTGACATTTTTTCCCACAATGCTTTCTTTGAGGAAAGTCTACTAACTATTTGATGAAAGGTCTGTGAGATTATTTAACTTCTAGAAGGGATGCTTATGTACTTCATTCTGTTTTGAAAATTTAGCCATTCAATTTTGGATCAGTTAATTCCACCCTTGAGAATTTATAGCATTTGATTACCAAAAGAATTTAATTAAACATAAAGAATTTTATGCTAAATTGACTTTTCAGAATAAAACTGTTAACTCATCCTTTCATCGCAAAATGTCGACATAGCGACTATTTTTCAATGGCAAAAATAGTTCCGTTGGGAGGAATGTGGCAAAATTCTCCTTAGTGAAGAACAAATTGATGAACAACTAATCTCCTCATCAAAGTCTAATCACCACTTGTCTTCAATGGTCGATCATCTTCTTGAAGGTTCTTAGTATCATTTGAATTACCTCTCCTCCTTAATTATTTGTATCTCCTGTTCTATTAGGAAGCTCTCAGATGAATGCTTGATTGTATATATTATGTGTTGTGTAAAGCTTCCTCCAATCTTCAAGAGCATATAAATGGAGGCGTTGGCAATATCTCGATTGTCAATATAGGTTTAGGAAATCAGTTGTTTTGGAACAGACATCCATTCTAATTACTATGTCTATTCAGTTAGATATGCAAGTGTTCCAATTTGGATTCGTTCTACCATTTGACTTAATTAGCTATTTAAGTTCTATTCTAATTATTTTGTAGGTGAAATGTAACATCCCACCCTCGACAGGAAGGGTATAATAGTAATTTTAGCAAAGGATAAGAGTGACTGGGACTAATTATGAATGTTCATGCATAGTGGTATTTGTGAACAGTGAATTTTTGCACATGAAAAATAACTGTACATGCATTCATGACATTCCCGGTATTTGTGTCTAATGAAATTTTGTTGTGAATAACGTGGTAATTGTGTTTGAAAAAAATTAATTATTTGGAGTGAGTCTTTATGTGTTTTATATTTTCAGGGAATTTTAGAAATTTTTCTGGACTTTTCCGGAGAAAATTCCAGGACTGAAAAAATCGCCAAGTGGCGAACCGATTGATTTTTGATAGTGAAAATTGCTGTCCAATGGCACTACAATATTGAGTATATTATTTTGGATTTAGAATTAGGGCCATTAGAATTGAATGGGTCAAATTTCATTAGGGTTTCTTGATAAATCCTATTACATGTTTTTGTCTTATCCTTCTTTTGTCCTTTTCTTCTAAATGGACAAGTGTCCTACACCATTGAATGGTTTTGTCTTATGCTCACCTATTGAATTCGGCAACTTCAACTTTAAAGAAGGAAAAAAA
>JANIJH010027946.1:0-11288 GCA_024520975.1 Erythroxylum areolatum | reverse complement strand
AACTGTATAATATATCAATATGGACTATTTTGCAATTTTTAAAAATTTTAGGGACTATTTTATAAATTTAAAAAATTTCCCGAAACGGTACCCGGTACCGACCGATACCGATACTGTTCCGTTCCAAAGCTCAATCCGGTACCGAGCCCGGTACGATATTCATAACATTGGCTTCTCTTCATGGACATCTACCCAAGTTTTTTCAATGTTCAAGCATGGTATATCAAGATCTAGGGAATAATAGGGAAGGTTAACATTCTTTTCTTCATCCTCTTTTCTTGTCTCTTGATCTTCTACAAGATAGGGTTCAGGTTGGTTTTCCACCGGTTCTTCTAACTCTTTGCCATTCTTAAGTGCGATAGCCTCATATTGCTCTCGTTGATATAATTCCATATTGCTCATAGAGTCTTCCACACTTCTCTTACAAAATTCACGAGAAAGCTGTCTCACTTGAATCTCCAAGTTGGGAATAAAAGAGGCATGATTTTTCGTTACTTAATCAAATTGCTCTTCCAGTCTCTTCTGGGTCTCTTCCATGTCTATTAGTGTAACATCATGTTTCCATATTAGGGGTTGAATAGCTGAAATTGATCTTCTTGAGATAGTAAGAATGGCTAATAAGCAATGATGAAAACAGTTGATTGATAAAGATTACATGAACAGTATAGATGATAGTAGCAAGAAATCTTCTTTTGAAGAAGAATTTCACCAAATTAGGTTAAGCAAACTAGATAGTTTATTTTTAAGAATGATGAATGAAGGAATAAATTAGAAATGAATATTAAATGAGTCAGAAGTGAATCTTGGAGTCCTGTTTCTAACTGAGACTCAAGCATCAGGTAGAATATGCTATAAAGAGTATATGTGTTTTATTTGATGTAAAGTATCCAACTATGTAATTTTGGATTCTTGAATTTGAGGTGACACTCATGCTAATGTGAGGAGAATTTAGGCCCACATTATATTATGTGTAAATATGTACAGGAGATACAAATTAGATTTGATGAATGTGGTACCAACATAGGAAGTTACGATTGCAAATAAATTGAAATATGTGGAGAAACTAGTATGAATGAACAAACCTTAGAATAAGTCAATGTGAAATTAGAGGAAATCGAATGAATGGAAAAGATTATTCAAGAAAACAAGTCAATTGAGAAACCGAAAATAACATGAGATAATATTACCTTATTGAGGAATTACGAGAACTAATCATGGGCACATAGAGTTTAGGCTATATCTGTTTAAGTTAGCAATGCCCACGACAATATCATGGCATTGAAGAATAAAGTGTCCCATTTTTTCTTGGATCAATTACTGACTATGATCATAGATGATATATTGAATGTATTCAAAAAGTTGAGAAGAATATTTTAAATACTTGAGGAAATCTTACATACTATAAAGGTAGAAACAATTATATGCCAAGTTACATAAAAGTGAATCTTAGCTTGATCAAATAAAATGTTGAGTCATATAGTATCTGAACATGGCATATTGGGAGAGGAAAGAAAGTAGAGGTAATGATTAATTAGGAAACTATAAGGAATAAATAAGAGATCCAAAGTTTTTTAGAATTAGCTGGAAATTGGATATTACCAGAAGTTGTTAAGGGGTTTTTACTGGTCTTATCCCTTTTGACAAAAATGCCTGAGGACACACATGTAAATCGTATGAGTGATGAATGCAAAGAAAATTTTGAGGAATTATAACTCCAATGTTAATTATATTGTTTATATTTGGAAGTTATGTAATATATATTGAGGTTTTGCACTAGAGATTAAGATGCAATTTGTTGCAGCATAATAAAGTGATTTCATATGCATGGAGACAATTAAAGTCTTATGAGTTGATTATTTGATACATGATTTAGAACTTGCTAAAATAGCCATTGCTTTGAAAGTTTGGAGACATTATATGTACAGAAACATCTTGGATATTTATAAATATATAGACCATTTAAGGTTGAGATTATTATTGAGTTTGAAAGGATTGAATATAAGTTCGAGACAATGGATAGAATTATTGAAAGATTATGATTGTGAAAATGAGTATTTCCCAGTAAAGTTAATGTTGTAATCTGATGTCTTGAATAGAAAATTTAATAACAGTGTAGCACAAATTTAGAAATTGAGGTTATCAAATCTAGTGCAATAAAGAGCATAGAATGTAGAGTTGAATTCTGGGCAAATCAAAGTACTATTAGCTATTGAGTTTAAGATCGATTTCGTATGAAAGAATAAAAAAAAGACCAAACTGAAGATTCAAAAATTATGAATCTTACTGAGAAATTAAAAATGAATCCGAATTTTGAATTTGAATAGGAAAGATGATACCTTGTGATTGAAATAAGAAGTATGTGCACACGATAAAGATGATTTAGCAAAGAGATTATTAGAGACAACACTGATAACAACCTAAGTTATACATCCTATTAGGAATTCACCGAAACAACATTTTAAGGCTAAGAATGTAGAATCAAGTGACTGAATGTTTGAATTACCTATAGTCTTACATATTGGAGATATGCTTAAAACTTATATTTTAGATCTCATGGAAACATGAGGTTAATGTACAATTTTAATTGACTTTAAGCATAACAATAATTATCACAGTGGTATAATTAGAATATCATATGAGGTGTTATACAACAGAAAGAGTCATCTGCCTTTATATTAGGACGAAGGAGGCCTAAAATAGTTGAAGGCCAGAAATGATTGGAGATGTTATTGATAGGTGAAATTGATTTATGTTAGAAATTAAGTAATTCAAGAAAGATAAACGAGTTAGGTGAATCAACAACGAAGATATGGAATATAGTATGATAGACCTAAGAGTTAAGTGTATTAACACTGAAGAGATGTGAATTATCAAACAAAAGATGAATTGTTTTTTAGAATATCACCTTGGCAAAGTGTGCTTAGGCTAGGAAAAAGGGAGTTAAGCCCGATATGAAATGGTCCCTATGAAATTATTATGAGAATAGGACCATTGACTTATGAGTTAGTATTACCGATGAAAAATGTTTCGAATTCACACAATGTTACATGGATATATTTAGGAAATATCGTTATGATCCAATATATGTGTTATTGATATCGGAATCGAAATTGTGAGTGATATATATATATATATATATATAATGAGAAACTGTTAAGATAGTGTGATATCTAAATAAGTAACTGAAGAATCAATTGATTCCATTGACTATAGTCAATAGGAAGAAATTATTCGAGTGATGAAGTTAAATGGAAAACGAAAGAGCATATGAGGAAACAATACCTCTGCCTTTTTGATTAATCAAATAAGAATTTCGAGACAAAATTGATTAAAGGGGGAGGATTGTAACATCCTGTTTCCATACTAAGGGTTAGAATCCTAAAATATGATACATGTGAGATATCAATGAGAGTTTAGAAAAGTGCATTTCATGCTCATGCATAATGTTAGCATAAACACACATAAATTGGAATATTGCACACAATACAATGCTTTGTTCATGCAATCATTTGACATCTTCCGAGTATAAATGAATGTTTTAATGTGATTATGAAATGGATAGTGAATCTTTTTGCCTTAAAAATTGATCTGGTGAATTAAATTATTTATTTATAATTTTTGCTGAAAATTCTAAATTTTCTAAAATTGTGGGTATTTTTGGACTAGGAAAGATGCCAAGTGGTTTGAAACTTACAGTTAACCAGTTCAAAATTACAAGATGCATGCTTTATGGAAATGATTAAGGCCTTCTTTGTTTTAAACCCTTAGCTCCAATGACCCACCAACTCATTTTTCCCTTGCTAAACCCTTTGAGCCTTTAACCTTAGTTTTTTATGAATTAATCATCTTACGTTGAAATTCGAAAACCCATTAGCCTTACCCTGCCACAAGTTTAATGAAGTAATGAGTGAGCATTTGATGTATATGATTTAGGGACTTTTGTTTTGTATTTAATTTTGAGATGTTTTGAGAGGCACTTCTCCTCATGTTTTATTGGTTTGTGCTACTATTGTTTCCTTATTGTTTTAGTGTTATTCAAAAAAAGAAAAAAGAAAAAGAAAAACATCTTTGTTTTTAGCGTTATTGATTAAAAGCGTCTTTGTTTCTTCTATTGAAGGAAACATAGTAGCATTAGTTAGTGTTAAGTTATAGATCGTGATATTTATATGCATACCTCAATTTATGTTTAGTTATCCCTTTTTCCTTTTTCCTTAATACTTTGTTAATACTTGTGAGTTACCCTTTGACCTTTTTGCCTCACTTTAACCCAAACCTCATCCCCGTTACAACCCTAAGTAAATGTCCTTTTTGATCCATGATAGCATGTAATCTATGTGGTAGAGAATTGGTGAATTTGCAAGCCTATGGTAGTGTAGTCTCTTAGAGAAAGTATTGAGTGAAATACTGACCTTAAACACTTGAGTGACATGAGTGAACATCTTGAGGAAAATCCATCTTAGTTTTATTTTACCATTGATCAATGGTGTCTACCTTTGGCTTTGTTTATATGCATTGATGAAAAGATTATGATATATGTAGTAGTAGCTCGATACTTGAGTTTTTTGAAGTTTGAATATTCCATATACTCAATTTTCTTTGAAACCAAATTGGCATAATATCTTGGTTATTTTTAAATTGTTTGAGGACAAGCAGCAGTTCAAGTGTGGGGGTAATTGATAGGATTGAACCTTCTTATATTTTCTTATGCATTTCAATGTCTTTTCAATCTTATAATTGTGTTTAAATACCTAATTTGTGTTCATTTTGTGTTTACATATGATTAAAGGATTGAACACAAATATGCTAAAAGGAAGAAGTTTGACAAAGTTTGGAGAGTCATCTAGAGGAGAAACCATCAATGGCATTTGGAGGAGAATCGGAGAAGACCTGGGAAATAACCCAAGGCCACGATCGTGGAAAAAATGCCATGTTCATGATAGAAGCTTAAGCAGAAGGCCACGTTCGTGGGGAGTTAGCTACGATCGTGACAGAGAGTAGATAAACTAGACATGATCGTGCAATGAGGGCCACAGACGCAGGGTTCGCTTCCAAATTTGAATTTTCAAGGAACTTTTTAGACTTTTTAGGCATGATAAAACCCTAGGGTTTACCCTAAATGGAAAATACTATATAAAGAAAAAGAAATGACCTAGAAAGCTCGTCTCTAATCTACCATTTTTAGGAAAACTCCAAGAAGAGAGAAGGAACTAGCAGAGAAGTTTTTGTTATTTTCTATAAGCTTAGTTATTCTCTTTCAATTTCAATGCTTTATTGTCATATTCATTCCATTAGTTTAAAGATTTCTTAGTGTTAATCATATTTTTACATGTTCTAGAATGTTAGAATGAATGTTTAATGGATTTTATAGTTGACCTTTATGAATTTTGTAATGTTTATTCCTTCAATTTTCCAACTTTAATCTTGGTTGTTTGAGCTTATTTAGGTATTTTTTCATATCTGAATTTGTCGGGTATTTGAATGTTTAATGGTTTATGTTATAGGTTTTTGCTTATTTGTGAGGCTTTGGATTAATTTGTGCTTAATAGTTAGGATTTATGCATGTTATTAGATTCATGATCAATTAATTTAAGTTTCCGTGTAAGTTATGTGTACTGAAATTTTTATTTTGATGTAATTAGTTTAGATTTTGTAATTTGGGTTATGATTAGTTATTTGCTAGTATAAAGAGTTTTGATTTCTATTAAGTTAGTGTTGAATTTTGGTTTTTATCACTTCTTTTATGATTTCCAGCCTTGGTTTTATTTAATTAAGTATGAGTTTTGTTTATTTGATGTCTATTGTGATTAATATGAACATGTATGGTTAGACTACTTAGGGGTTTGAAGATATTAGAAGGATGAAGGGATGGAAATTGTGAGAATGAACTTAAATTTGTCTTAAATTGGCACTTGTAGGTCTAGGTTGGATTGCGATTTAGGATAAATATCATGAATTAGGAATTGCTTATAGGCTTGATCACCCTTTAGGTAACTTTCTAATCCGAAAGCTAGATATGAGCTTGTGATATAATAGTCCATAGTGATTCCTCTAAATAGCAATAGGTTAGTTAAATTTTTTAGGATACATAATTAACTAACCTAGGATCCCATACCTTTAGATTACACCTTTTGAGCTTATTTAGACAGCCTATTCTAGGTTATAGTAGAAATCGGGATATATCTAGAGCTTATTAGTTTTGTTTATTTTAAAGAAATTAAGGTTTTGAGAGCTTAATTGAGTCCATAGGCTAACACCATGATTAGAGTACCTTTTATTTAGATTCAAGAATCAATGAACATCCTAGAATCCTGAAGATATCTCTAACCCACTTCTTTACCATTATTATTAGACTTTTCTACATTCGCTTTGTGTTTGTCTTTTTGTTTACATTCTTTGCATCTTAGCTATCTCATTTTGTCATTTCAAGGTCTTTTGTTTACAACATTTGAAATAGCATTTGCATCCCAACTCTTTATGATTCAACCTTAGCTTACCATTTACCGCATAGTTTTGTATTTAGGAATTTATTATTTGGTAGTTAGCAACAAGCTATCAGGCTTTGAACATAAAGCTTACCAGTTATACAAAGCACTCTATAAACTTAAATAAGTCCAATAAGCCTAGTATAACCGATTTGACTCCTATTTTGCCAAAAATAAAATTTAAAAGAGTGCTAATGAACTCATTTTGTATGTTGAAATTTATGGATATGAATTCTTATCGGTATTTTTATATATGGATTACATTATATTCATTGGAATAGATTTAAATCGATGAAAGCTTTCAAGTTGTCTATGATGAAAGCCTTTAATATGTTTGATTTGGTGCCACGACATTATTTTTAGGGCTTAGAAGTTATCCTAGATGTAGGTGAAATTTCTCTTTATGAAAAGAAGAATGAGACATATATTTTAAAGAAGTTTGTTATGTTTCCAGATTTTCAAGAATCCTATTAATATTAATAACAAGTTGTCTTTAAGAAATGGAGTTGGAAAGCTAGATGAGAAGTATTTAGAAGCTTAGTTAAAGACTTAATGTATCTCCTACTTTATTAAATCTCATATTTGCAATGAGTCTTATTTCTCACTTTATGCATAGTCCAAATAAACATCACCTTGGAACTACTAAAAGAATTTTGAGATACATTTAAGGCACTGTAAGTTTTGAGATTACGTATATAAAAAACAAAGGAAGTGATCTTGTAGTTTTTACTGATAATGATTGGAATAGATATGTGGATGACAAAAAGAGCACTATATTATTCTTTTTTCTTAGTGGAGGAGCCGTTTTGTGGATATCAAAGAAGCAATAAGTTACTACCTTATCCAGCATAAAAGTTGAATATATAGTTACAATAGTAACAACTTATCAAATCGTTTGGTTGAAGAGGTTTTAAGAAGATTTGAAACACTAACAACTAAATCCAACAAATATTATTATGATAATAAATTTACCATCAATATCTATAAAAATTAGTATACCAAAAAAGAACCAAACATATTGAGACTTGAAACCATTTCATCAAAAAATGTGTTTTTAAAGGAGAAATTGAATTGATCATTGCAATATTGAAGAGAAACCAACAAATGTTGACAAAAACTTTAATTGAGAGTGAGATTTAGAAATTTTATAGCTAGATTAGACTTTGAGCGAGATTTAGAAATTTTATAGTTGTATTGGACTTTTTACTCTATCTTAAATTAAAATAGGAAATGTTGACTAATTCTAGTCCATTTCATTAATGCACTATGTAATTATTTACATGTTTCCATGTTTAAGTTAGTTTTTATTATTTAAAAAGTATAATATTTATTTGTTGAGATTTGATATATGTTTCCTATTTGTAAGGTTAAAAAAATTTAATAAGTTCATTTTTTTTTTGCTTTTTTAGTAGGTGAATAGTTTATTTTTAATATCTATTTCAAATAACAAAAGAAACTCCCAAATCCTTAATTCCTAATGTTTAAGCATCCATTTCTGATGGAAGAAAAGGTTAGGAACTTGAAATGAGTTTTCATCCATTTTTGTCTTTATTTTATTTTTAAAATAATTTAATTATGATTATTGTATTACCATACTTGTTCTATAAAAAATTACTTTATTTGATTTGTATTATTGTTAAAATTAACGATGAGTTATTTTTGTAATAAATTACAATTTTAAATTTGTACTTGACTATTACTAAAAATAAGGTAAGGATGTAAATGTATAATGTGATTTATTCTTTAATAAAATGTTAAGGACTTGTCAAACTCTCTATAGTGCTAGTTATTAGAGTTATCTTAAGATAATATTTTATGCGACACTATAAATTTAAGAGGTACTACTGATTTTGGATAATTAAGTACTGTATGTATACTTTTTATTGAAAATTTAAATAATTCATTAACTTTCAAAATGATGGTATAAAAATACTACATCATAACAATAATAACTAATTAATAATCAACTTGGAATGCCTTCTACAATCTGTTCATACTAATTGAGCATAAGTCTAATGTCTTATTTAATTAACTTCCTTCCTTTCAGTCTTATGTATTTGTCAGCCTAAGGATGCCCATTTTTAAGTTATTTCTCGAGTACATGTGTTGTGTAGGTTATGAATTAGGATTTGCTCCCTAAGTTTTTTGATAATCTCATATGCTAGGCTCTTTGCTTGCTTATTCTCTATCCCAAACACTCTCTGATTCCTCTCTAACCATATGGCATTAACAATGTTACGTAATGTCATTTTGAAGATAGTCCAATTGGCTCATATCATATTCCTATTTTTACAACACCAAGGAAGTATCTTAAGCCATTTCCAAGTTCCCAATTGCACACCTCCTCATTCTGTATCTTTCCCAAAATTATTCTTGAGTAATAACATTTAAGAAATGTGTTCCATTGTTTCAAATTTTGTTTCACAAAGGAAACAGACTTTTGGGATTTTTGTGAATTTCTTCAGCCTATTTCTAGTATTAGGTTTACCTTTTTTTTAAGTACCCAAAAGGTGGTAAAGGCACGGGGACATCCATATTTATACAACACCAAATTAAACCTGGAGACTTGAGCTGAGTGATGTCTTAATAAATTCATGCATGTATTATTTGTGAAGTCTCCTTATTGATAGTGTCTCTAAATCATCTAGTCCTCCATTAGTGGTTGTAAATTGATGAACATTTCACGTGTATGTGTTAAGTTAGATACAATTTCAATGTGGTAGGTGAGAGCTTCATATAGTGTTCTATTGTCACTTAACTCACTCCACAAGCTCTTTATTACTTGGACTTCAGATAATGGTCCCAAAGAAAGATCAATTATCGTACTATAATAAGTTGGAGGAGTTGTCCCTCACTTTGCTAATAGAGTCCATTATGTGGAGTTGCTTAAGAATTAGAATGTGTTTGAGAGTCCATGATGAATTTGGTTTAACTTTCCAGTCCTAAATGTTGCCTTTTATATTATAATATAAGTTCACCCATCTCAATCAAAGTGAGTTTTTGTCCACTAGGGGTCTCAAACCCTTTTGAGCATTTGCCCTTGATTATGGTTCCTACTCCTCCCCCTCTTGGTTTAATAAGTTTTCTCTTATTTTACTTTAATTGGAGTTCTTCCATTCAATTGACCATGCTAGATGAAACTACTCAACATTCTGTTAATTAATTTGTTTAATATCATAGTGGCTTAGAAAAAGTGAAAGAAGGGGATGAGAAACACATTGAAGTAGAGGGACTTGGAAACCTAGACGAGCCTCATTGAAATCATGCAATTTCTAAAGAGAGGCCGGAATAAGCTATTACTACTTTAACAATATAAGAAGCTTCATTGGATGCAACTTTTCTTACGACCATATACTAACGATTTTAGTTATACCACTATGTTATGACTTTTTTATTGAGTACTAAACTATTTTAAACAAATACATTTATAAATGTAGACAATACTTAGTTCATCACAATTTAAAGGTAAAGTCTATATTAATCAAAATTGAGGTCTTTACAAATTTTGGACAAGTGTTAACATTAGTACAATATAATTCAAATCCTCCTTAATTACACCTATAGGATAAGTGTGCTTTGTGTACAACTGTTGGCTTATTAAACAATCTCTAACTCTATATCTTGTGTTTAGTTTATCTTTGAAGGCTAAACACAAGGCATATAAAGCTTTAGGTTTTTACATGGTTGTCCCACACCAAAGAGAACCACTTGACTTTGTCAAAGTGGTCTTAGCTAATCCCTATAAAAAGAATTAGAGGATAAATTGGAAGAGTGTCCACTCTAAATTAATGTGTCATTCCAATTATGGTTGAGATCAAAATTAGGAAGATAGTCATTCCTCAGACTTTGTTCCAGCTGAGTTCTATAATGTATCAGAACTTGTCTTACTAGTGCATTGCTAGGTATTACATTCTTTAAATGACTGAGCTCTTGCACATTACTGAGAGGTCCATATTGTGTCCATCTATTATGCTAGAAAAAATTTGATTCCCATCCTCTATTCTGAATAGAAACTGACTTTTACCCTTTCACTTAGCTTAAGAATGTTCAGTAAGGTCTATGAGATGTTATATAGGGGCTCCATACATGAAAGACTATTATTGCCTATATGAATTCTGGTAACCATTTGATCTATAGAGCCTTTTATCGTTGAAAATTCTCCAAATTTTTTTAGTGATCAAAATTCTATTTATGTCTCGAATTGAACTGAATCCTAGGCCTCCCTCCTGTTTCGAGGAACATAACTCACTCTATTTAACTTAGGCTGGAACATATTTAGAGGTGTCCCCATGCCATAGGAATTGCCTCATAATTTTGTCCAATGCCCTGATGATATATTTAGAAAAAAGAAAAAAGAGACGTACAGTCCAGTAGATGCAAAGAGCTAAAGACTATTGATCACGTAATTTAGAAATTGAATTCTAATTGCAATAAAGAAAGATTGATTGCATCAATTGGAGTCCTTTTTCTGTACCTTTTTAATCAATGGCTAAAAATTAGCTCTTGATAGCCTTTTAGATGAGATAGAGATGCCACGACACATAACTGGAGGCTTATTCACTCTCAGGCCAATTATGTCAAAGAGCCAATTAGCTAGGTGTTAGGTACCCATAGAGATCAAGCAAACTTTTGTTGTGGTTTATTCAAAGTTATGAATACCGTACCGAGCTTGGTACCGGATTGGGTTCTGGAACAGAACTGTATCGATACCAGACGGTATCGGGTACCATTTCGGGTAATTTTTTAAATTTATAAAATAGTCCCTGAAATTTTTAAAAATTGCAAAATAGTCCATATTAGTATATT
>JANIJH010027842.1:25000-29037 GCA_024520975.1 Erythroxylum areolatum | reverse complement strand
CGCCCGAGGAGGGGCTCGCGTCTGATTAGCTAGTTGGTGAGGCAATAGCTTACCAAGGCGATGATCAGTAGCTGGTCTTTTCGGATGATCAGCCACACTGGGACTGAGACACGGCCCAGACTCCTACGGACAGTGGGGAATTATCCGCAATGGGCGAAAGCCTGACGGAGCAATGCCGCGTGGAGGTAGAAGGCCTACGGGTCGTGAACTGATTTTCCCGGAGAAGAAGCAATGACGGTATCTGGGGAATAAGCATCGGCTAACTCTGTGCCAGCCGCCGCGGTAATACAGAGGATGCAAGCGTTATCCGGAATGATTGGGCGTAAAGCGTCTGTAGGTGGCTTTTTAAGTCCGCCGTCAAATCCTTGGAATTCAGTTAGATAGGACCAGGACCCGCCTTTTGTTGCCCGTGCCCGGGGAATCCGCTCTTCAAGATCCAGATCCCATGCTCCGCTTCGGGTCTGTCAGGGTAGGGGCAGGGTGGTCGTCGGTATTGCCTCTTCTTCCGTTAGCAGGGGTTCCTCCAGTCTCCAGTCCCTGCCTGCTGGTTGAGGGAGGAGAGAGACGGAATCCATACGGGCTACGTGAGTGAACTCACTGCATTTGGTCAGCAGGTGAGGAGCAAAATCAGAGAATCATTGGAAAGCCTTTATCTAGTAGTTCTGCCCCGAACTACTTCACTACCGTCTCCCCGTCCGTTCCTGAATCACTTCGCTTTACTTGCTGAGGGAATATAGGTAGTCATTTGAATACTGTCAGAACATTGGGTTTAAGGCTCGAACGAGACCCGAGCCAAATAAAGTGAACTCGGAGGCACGGCCCATTGCCGGAATGGCGAAGGCAGTCTTTGCAAGTAGAAAAGAGGTCTGGAAGGACCTGCTTCATGGCCGTTCTCCTAGATTACTTCAAAGGAATCCAAAGTAAGATTGGGCTTTCTGCTCTTGATCACAGCTCGGTCCACTGCCCGAAATGCGTTATGCATCATAGACGAGAAGGTAAGGTCCCGTGCATGGTGCCAATGATTAGCACCACAGAAAGGACAGAAACCATATCAGCCTTGCAGCTGAAGCGAGGCCCTTCCTCCTTCCTTCTTTTACGGAACTAGTCTCACTCGAGGAGCAGGCAATCCACTGCCCAACGGATCGGTTGAGCAAGTGTTCAACGAGTTTGCAGACATCATGCCGGAGCAGTTGCCAAAGGCACTTCCACCTAGACGCGCGGTAGACCACCGGATCGAGCTGGAGCCGGTAGCCTGCCAGCATTTTCGCCATATAGAATGATTCCGAACTATCGGAACTAAGAAGGCAGCTCAAGGATCTTATTGACGCAGGCTACATCAGGCCATCAAAGCGTTGGGGCACCGGTTCCAAAGCACGACGGAAGTCGTAGCCTGTGCATTGACTATAGAAACCTCAACAAAGTCAAATAAAGAACCGATTTTGATAGCCGACCTCTTCTTCATCCGTGATGGACGTTGCAGATCAAAAGTAGAAAGATGCAGTTAAGGAGATCATCGCCACCACGGCACAGTCTAAAAATGAAGATCATAGGAGCTAGAAGAGGCCATATGATGACAGCGTGGCCAAGAAAGCATTCCTGCGAGACTACGTCCCTCCGAAGTTTGATACATTGGACGGGACTGGTGATCCAAAAGAACATATCGCTCATTTCGAGCATTTAGCACAATTTAAGACACAATGCGTTGAGATCGCTCAACATAACATAAAAAGCTGCTTATCAAGCAGTTCCCTAGCTCGCTCCGAAGGAACGCTTTCCGCTAGTTCTCCAGACTGAAAGCGGGATCTATTAGGTCCTGAGACACGTTGTTTGAGTTATTATGCTCCTGATTTCGTTCTTTGAGGAACGGAAGGAAGATTGACGGCGTAGTCAAAACCCGAGGAGTCGGTTGAGCTATGGAACGATTCCGTTTATTAGCAAGCCTTTCTCCCACGAAAGAAGTTAGCAGAATCTATCCCAAATTGGTTGAAATGTGTATTTCGGTAATCCGCATTGAATTGCGCTCGGGCTTGATTATTGCTGGAGGCCCTACTACTTTCGATGAACTCTCTCAACGTGCTACTGGAAAAGCGGAAGAGCCTAACCTGATTGAACGACGCGCATATGCTAATGTTGCAGATATCAGTCGGAGACCTCCTAAAGGTAGCAAAGACAAAGGGAAGAAAGAAGGTCATCGAAAGGATTTGCACTTTGACATCAAGAAGAGCTCAAAGTCAAACGAGCCCTTTTTCTTTATATAGGATATAGGCAATGATATGCTGAAATTACCGAAGTCTGACTACCAACCCGAAGATGGAGATGATCAATGGTTCTGCCGTTATTGCAGGAAGAAAGTAATGTCCCAATCCCCAAAGCTACAAGAAACCCGAGACTACAACAACCGCTGCCCGAGATAAGACTTTTTTGCGATGCGGCGTGATTCAAATTTCTACGCCTTCCGATCTCGCATTCGACGATCGGGAAAATAACAAGAGATGGGAGATTTATCGTATAGAAGAATCGATCCGCGGACCTATTGATTGACCATAGATGCGAACCGATCGACTGCTATCTAAGAGAATCAAAGTCGTTCTTATATCGTTCAAGGGCAAGGGGATTCAATGTAGCGGCTTGCCTAAATCTCGTATTTCCCACGTAGTCCGTCGGTCAAAGCAACGATTCTCTTCTCAAAGTAATAGAAAGATGATTTTTATTTTTCTGGTATGTAACTCCGCGAGCTAGGAGCGCATCATCGGGACAGGACGAAAACGAACATAGGATCATCATCATGGCCCTTTTCTTGTTTCTTTTGTTTGTGTACGGTCCGTTGTGTGTTTTTTTTTTTAAGGCTTATCCGGGGACTGCTGCTCTGGGGCATCCAATTCCTCTTCTTGATTTTGCTGCTGATCTCGCATCGAGAGCTGCTCCTTCTGATTCTTGTTTAGGGTCATCAGATGATCCTCCGACTCCCAGAAATCGGTCAAGCGGGGGCTGCCCTCTCCAACCAGTCGAGTGTCTTTTCGATCCTCGACTCACCTCTCTATCTATAAAAACCCCTCCCCAGAGGAGGGCAGAAGCTTCAGGATGAGTATGTCCTGGATTCCCGGATTCATTCTCCACGATCTACCATGGAATTTTCGGAATATACAAAAACATTCTAGGAGAGGGCTCGTAATGCTCTTCTCAAAGATCAAAAGGTGCTGAAGTGGCAGGATAGGGGGGGTCCGCAGGTTTTTGTGAAAGGGATGCTCTTATCATGTTATTGCTGAAAAGAAAAACCGAATTCTGATATTGGATGTCAATTCATCTACACTTCCATTCCTTGTAGAGGAAGGCTAACTGCTTGCTGGCTGGGAGCTGTATGAGCGGTAACGTCCACGTACGGTTCCGTGAGAAGGGCGGTGGAAGCAAGCTACCTTGTTGTACCTCACTCTCGTCTTCAATGGGGTCTGCTCTTTTTTTTTTGGGAGAGTATGCCAATATGATCTTAATGAGGTGCGGGACTTTGCATCTGACATTCGTTGGACTTCCCCCTTCGGGAGCCTGCGTCCCGGCGTTTTTGTGCAATAAACCCCTCCGGCTGAAGACTAGTGGTAGGTGGTCCCGCGGAGCTTTCGGAGAAGGGTAGCCTAGTGTGTAAGCACAGCAATGAACCGCGGCGAACCCTCAGACGACCTATCTAAGATTAGGGGGGGATCCTCAGTAGTGGTGACCCTTTCACTCTTCCACGGGCTGAAACATGTACCGAATGCTCATACGGGAAAGTTGACTCCTGGTCCTATCGAACCAGATATTGTATAATAAAGTCGCAGGGCGTGGATCAAAACCTGGGGGTTGCTCTGAAAAATCCTTTCTTTCTCGTCCACTCAGGGGGGTGCGAACACACCTGCGCGGATTACAGGTGACGGTTACAAGAATGGCGGGGAAGTTAACAGTACCCGACGATATTCAGGGATGGATGTAGACCCATCGGGCAGGGAAAATCATTCCGGTCCTGGGAGAGGTGGCGACCATTCTCAAGAACCAAAAAGACTGAGCTG
>JANIJH010027842.1:0-15000 GCA_024520975.1 Erythroxylum areolatum | reverse complement strand
AAAGGAGAGGAGATGGAACGTGAGACTAGAAGGAAGTAGTTGGTTTGACACGCTATCTCCAATGCTCTTGCTTCCATTCCTCGGCATTCGCCTCTTTCGGGATGTTCGTTGACCCCGCTTTCCTTCTTTCAGGCAATACATTTTTTTTTTTTCTTGTTTCTAAATACTAGTTGGTAGAGTTCCTTCCTTCTCTTGCAGGTTTGCTATAAAATGAAATGAATATAAAATTACCTCGATCTGCTGATGGGCGGGAAGCTTTCAATCGACTACATCTGTGGAATATTGAATGTAAACGCCCGGGCACCCATATAAAAAAGATTGTTTATCCGTTCTAGAGATAGAATTCGGGAGTCAGTTGAGTTGGAAGTCTTCATCCTGCCCTCCGTTTTCGTGCAAATCGCTGGCCACTTTCGAGATCGAATACTTTACCAGCTAGGGATACCCTATCAAGAATGGAACAGCTTGGGAGAAGGAGAACCCTTTCTTTGAAGAAATGGCACAATCTACCAAAAAATTCTTGTAAAGCATATTTCTATTGACCCAACACGGAATATCGACTCTCAAGGAAGTCCCCTCGAATGGTCTCTTTGTCTATCTAGGGTTTCATGCAGCTGGGAAAGTCGGAGATGCACCTTCCTTCTTTAGATTGTCCTACCTTGGAACTAGAGCTTCAGGAACTGTGGATGTAGGAGAATGCGAACCAATACCAAGAAATAGGGTGTCACTACGTGCGAACATTTTTATATTAAACAATTTCCCGCATCATCGTTCATACCGGATAGTCTCAAGGTTCAAATCTACCGGTCTGTTAGGATGCCTCAGCTGCATGCATCACCGCACTTCCACTTCCCGTCCGACTTGCATGTGTTAAGCATGGGAAAAAAGAGAAAGAACAAGTTTCATTTTCCCCGTATTTTTGGTTGAAAGTCAATTTCCTTTCCTAAGTGAGAATTCAAATCCATTTTTTTTAGAAAACCCCGTATTTTTGGTATAAAGTGCATTTTCCTTCCTAGACGAAAATTCAAATCCATTTTTTTTAGAAAACCCCGTATTTTTGGTATAAAGTCAATTTCCTTTCCTAAGTGAGAGTTCAATCGTGCCATTCTTTCATTTTCCCCGTATTTTTTTCCATTTTTTTGAGAAAAAATTCCCTACTTGAGTTTAGGCCCAAACTTTATGTCCAACTGAATGAGGCGCTATCAGCCCTTTTTTCACTGTCATAGGCAGCAATCGTCATGCCCGATGGGGTGAGACTTGACTCTCGGATGTCCCAGATATCGGAACGTGGAACATGGGCAAAGATTCAACCCCAGTCTCGATCAGGGAGGGAGGAAGAGCAAAGCGAGAGAATGCCACTTTTTACACTTAGTTTAGGCAACTCATTCCCAGATGCTAGTGGTTCCATTTCTGTCAATCGAGGAATGCAAGCAGCCAACTATGATAGCTGTCAATAGCTCTCCGATGGGCCTAGATGCCCGATCAGGATATGCCTGAGCTTGAAGCCCGGAACTCACTTTTAGCTTATCCATCAGCAGACGGGTAGCGCACACTACTTCCTGTTCTTGTTGGTTAACTCCTATTTGAGTGTTTTGTCCCCCGCCTGCCCTGGAACCAAAAAGTAAGAGATGCTTGCAAGTCTCCCTGCAGCGGGTTATGACATAACATAAGGGAGGTTTCATCCTTCATTAATAAAGGATCGAGGTTTTGTATCGGACCACCATATGGGAAAATTCCTCATGCTTGCCCGAAAAGTCACCGAAGTTGCGATACATTGCCTCTTTCTGCCTCAAATAAAGGAAGAAAACAAGGACACGAGATTCTTTCCCAGGCTAGGACGTGCTGCTCAAATCGCTCCTCTCCTTTCAGTCGAGTCATTCTGATCCCTCTCTTGTCCGACTTGCATGTGTTAAGCATGGGAAAAAGGACTATACCATAATTGTTACCCTTTAGAGTCAATATACCTGTGTCGTTCTACTGCTGATGTCACTGACATTCCCTGGGCGGACGAGAGACCTCTCATAGCAGTAGGGAGTCCAATAGGATTCCAATAGGGTAGCGACAACTGATATCTATCAGGGAAAACCCATAGGTTGATCTCTACTGTTGAAAATAAACACAAAAATGACCAAAATGAACGGAAATGCCATGTCTAAAAATTGGGTTGCTCAGTCGTTGAAAGATTATCCTAGAAAAGAATCAGACAAACTTGAACTTATACGCTTTTTGACTGAGTTTTACGAAAAAGAACTATTGAGATAGAGTTGCCTACTCGGGCAGATATTCAAGCTCTGCGTACGAAATGCTCTGACTTGGAAAGGAATTGAATGCCGGCTAAGGCTAACTGAAATCAAATAACTGATCATGTCATGGAAGGGAAAAATTAGACTTCTAAATGAGTTGGTACCGGCCTCTTCCTTTATGTATATGGTCTCACGATCACGATGTGCAAAAATCTTTTTACAATTAATCACATGTTATGTTCCTAGAGGTGGACCACTAATTGGATCGATGAATGATCCCCTTTTTGGCTCACTCTTGGCACCTTTCTCAAGGAAACTTCCTAAAGAAAACAGCCTTCAGGAAGCTACTTTCCCTGGTCACTTTTTTCCATTCTCAAGCAATAAAAGCGAAGCGGCCTGACATGTCCATTAAATCATGTTTTTAGGCTCATCCGTGGAGCTGGGTTCAGGCAAGATCGAATTTAAGTATTCATAGGTATTCAAATCTATCCGAACGAGGACCTTATCTTCCCTTATTACCCGACCCTGTCCACCCTTGCAGGTTTCGATTCCAAAGAAATAGGAACATATGCCCAAAAGCTCTCACCAGGTGGGTTTCCGTCCGTAGAAAAAGCACTCGTAGAACTACTTTCCAGAAAGAAAATGTTTGGTACCAGTTGCAACTATAATGAAAGCTGGGCTTTCTGACCCACATGTGAAAAAGAAGATCTCATGACCGTTCTTTACAGAACCCATCAAGATGGGATTCGCATCTTTCTTCAAGTCAAGTAAGGGCACTCAATGAGCTCAACTCTTGCATATCGACGCTTTCCCTTTTCCGTGATTAAGTTGAAAATGTTCATAGTCTAACTACTGATCCATTGTGTGTCACGCCATATGCCTTATCCGCTGGGTTCTCCGCTGGACTGTAAGCGAAAGACATTGGATGCTCGGCATTGACAATATTTCATGATATGATCTCGTATCTATCTGAACGATGAACTTCTCTATTCCTAGCCCCCCTCTTTGGAAAAGAAAAAAACAACCTCTCTTCCTTCCTTTCAGGATTCTATCGAAAGCAAGAAAAGGAAAGTCTTAGCGTGCCCTTACTCTAATTTGTTATAAAGCTCTTTCGCGTTCTTGGTCGTTACTCTACTTGACAGTATAGGACTTCGTTCCTGTAACAAGTATCTCAAAAATGCTTGATTTTCGGCCTATGGAGCAAATCCCTTGCTTGAGTCAGTGCGCGAATCCCTTTCTTTTATAAAGTCAAGCAATCCTTTACTTTACCTGTATCATTGGTAGTCAATCCATCCAAAAATTCCTTTATAACAATCTATCTCCCTTGTTCCCGGCTTTGAATTCGCGAAAAATCTTAGCCTCGGTATGCGGTTGACAACTTCAAGCCTTTTGCCCATATTGGCCTTCACTCCAAACGATCGGTTCGAGTCTGCTGCCGAAATTGGGAATGAATTGGATAAGCGGAGGTCGTTCGTAGGCTCATTCACCTTTAGCTCTGATTCTTTGGGATGAAAACCCGTCCTTTCTTCACCTGTGTCAAATTCCTCGAAATAATTGAATAGCTCATCGTCCTCGATTTGGTCACCTCAGTCTTCCTTGACCTTGGTTGAATCTGATTCCACGCGAACTGCTAATGCGTCTGCGGCTGGTTGAGGTGCCGCTCTTCTTTCTGATGCGGGAGCCCCTTTTTCCGTAAGTGAGAACACTAGCACCATCCGACTCCACTGGTCTTATTCATCTATATATAGATCGTGTGTGCTTTCTCCCCGATCGAATGACTTCGGTACCTTGCAGAACGACCTCTAAACATAAAAATGACGACTTCTGTCTGAAAAGCGTCCGATAGGTCAGTGGCCGGTCTAAATTGATGTAGATTCACGCCCTAAGCGCCCACCTTTGAGAACAAAAAGTAGGATGAAGTTCTTGCTTCCATTATCTTATTCAAGGAGGCCTCATCCGATGTTGTTTAGCAATTCGAAAGTCGGGATTACTTGCTATTTGAATGCTTACCTAAGGGCATAGCTCATAGAGTCTAAATCCCCGGCAAACGCCGACAATCATAGGTAACTAGAAGAGATTACTTACTTCTTACCTAAATTCAATTTATCTCCGATGGGAGAGATTATGTATTCCTACCTTTTTAATGTTTAACCGTCTTGAAAGAGAGTGAAGTGACCCTCGGGTGAGGGGCACGAACGCCTAATCAGTCTTGCTGCTCCTTCCCGCCCCGACATTTATAACTTTAGAAAGAAATGGAGTAAGGGACGACCTACCTTTCTTAATAGTATAGGAACACTTTTTTTGATAAAGTGGATATATCCTGAAGGCTTTTTCAAATAGTTCAAATAAGGAAGCTTTTCAGTCCAGTTCTGTTCTCAGTTCCAAGAAGGGGCGAGCGATAATCATTTGCTCAGGCGAACGTTCCTCGTCTTGATCTGATTTTAGCGTTTGTTTACCTTGGCGCGTTTTAGCAATAATCGGTTTACCTTTACTTTGATTTTAAAGGCTTTAGCGTATAAAGATGTCAAAAAAACGATCGACAGGGCAAGCGAGAAAGTCCTGAATGAGATCCCGGTTTGTTTGGATATTTTTCAATATATCAAATACGATTCGACAGCAGGAGGAACCTTTTTGAGACGATTCGGAAAGCCAGAAAAGACCTCTATCTGTTTGAAACTTTTGCATTGCAATCCACAATTTCTTTATCTCTATTTAATTAGCCAGTTTTCTCTATTTATTAGAAAGCCAGGAGAAACGAAAACTTCCTATTCTATTGATCCAATTACATTGCCATTGCCTTTTCTTTCTGCATTTAGCTCCAGAAAAAAAAAAATGTTGTAAAGTGATCACAGAAACTTCATACCGATATGCCAGATAGAGCACTCCCAATTCTGTTAATTCAATCATCCCCTTGATCTGGTTAAAAGCTTCTGGGCTATGGTGCGCTTCCTCAGGCTTAGCCCGGTCATCATAGAAGGGTAGCCATGTCCCGGAGACACTCCTCCTCAAGTGGCAACAGTACAGTCCTCGCTCGACCGGATCCATCCAGTCTCACTCGGCTTTGGGCGTGTCAAAAAAAGACACAAATTCCCTTCGCTCCGCTCTTCCCGGGTGAAAACCTTCCTGACTGGAGTGCCGTTCACTCGACTTATCCTGGCGGGAGTCTTTGTTCCCTTCACCAACCAATCTTCGGATTCAAAAATCTTATGTATATAAGCATAGAAAGCGCACCGTTTTGATATGGCAGTTGAAAATAGATCTGGAGAGTTGCTCACACCAACGAGCCCTCCGGACTTGAATATAAAGATTTTGGTGCCTTCGAGACGGCTATGGTGTTGCACAGGAAAGTCTGTTGGGCAGTAGAAATGGAGTAATGTAATTAAGAGACTTTAGTGCTTGTATGCAAAACTTTCCGGGAAGGTAGGTTGCTTGACATACTGTTACGGTGGCTCCATACGGGATCGATCTTCTTGTCACATTTTTTTAATAGCATTCTGACTCAGAATCATTTATCTTGCTTTTTTTTTTGAAAGCCAATCGTTTTCTCGCCTGGAGATTCATTCTTTCATCACCTTGGGCTAGATAGAGTGGGGTGACGCGAAGTTCCTTTCTAAATGATTGAATCTCGTGATTCGTGGGGGGTCGTGGAAGAATTGTGGAACGCAGTAATGCCATTTTTGAATTCGTTTCAATAGTCTTTGAGCGCGTCTCTTGAGGCCCTGCCGCAGCCGAAGGCGCCAGAACCGGCGGAACCACCCCGCTCCCGATCAAGAAGAGCGCACGGCACTTCGAAGGGAGCTTCAAACTTGGATTCGTGAGCAATTGCGCGAAGAGAGTGAAAGGGGAAAAGGACGGCTGTCCGTGCTATTTCCGGAAATGACTGAAGTATACTCCAGTGCCGCGGAGACAGATGCGGAAAGCCTCCGCGGATGGGTAAAGAGTCTAAAGGAGAAGCCCAATCTCCTAAAGCCACTCATTAGAGAATACCGGCCAAAAAATGAGTCTGTCTGCCGCTTTCTTTCACTGGGAATGGGAATAACGGCTGACATATCAGTCTCTCGAACGCAAGGTACTGCTGGATGTCACGGTTCTGGGGCGCCATGATCCTTCTCTCTGGAACAATCACAATCGAGGGCACTGCCTTCCTTCAGCTTTCTGAGGTAACATCAATCATTGCTCAGTGAGCTATTTATTATTGCAGGGCTTCGCTTGCATGCAAGGCGGCACGCCAGGTAGAGCTATCGCACGCGGGCGAAGGAGATGCATTTCTGGTACTGGTTGGTAGTACTGTACAAGCTCTTAGGGAATAATCTCTTTCTTCTTTCTGCCTTTTTTTCTCATGACAACTAGGAACAGGCAAATCCAAAATTTCACTTCGAATTTCGGACCTCAACATCCTGCTGCTCATGGTGTTTCACGATCAGTATTGGAAATGAACGGAGAAGTGGTGGAACGTGCGGAACCACATATTGGATTACTCCAGTGCGGCACGAAGCCGCTGACGCCGAGTCGGCTCCTATGCCGCGAGCTATGCCCTGCTTGGTCCCCCGGCAAGGTGGGGGTTCCGTAGCGCGTCATGAGCACCGGGCTAAGGGGCGGTTGAGCAACTCAAGCAAACCGCCCTATACTAATAGGGACAGAAGGGAGAAGGTTGTGAAGGTGGCCTCGTTATCCACACCTCCGGTCAGATGAATAGAAGACCGACCCGGGTTTTCATGAGCGTTGGCGGGTCCTGGAGTGCCTGTCAAGGGTGCTAGCGCATACCCCGGGGTGATCATCACCGCCTGTACCTCACATCTCGGCACAGTAGAACGTGTAACCCGCCTGCTGTCTCATTCAACTCCATTTTTCCTTGAATCTATAGCCTAACAGAACGCAGCAGCGAGGGGCAGCCCATACAGCCAGCGGGGAGGATGGCACTACTGGCAAAGACCGTCTGACGCAAACGCCGCAGGCGCGAAGCGTGGTAGGCCTGCGCCGGGGGAGCATAGGGAGGAAAGGGAGCCCAGACGGTGGAAGAGCCAGGGTAGGCCGGGTCATTTGACGGAAATGGAAGGCTTTTCCCCTATTATAGAAGGCCCTATGAATTAAAGGGAAGCGCATGAATTCTTGGAAAAAGAAGGGAGCGAGCCTCAAAGAGAACTGTAAGAAAGTCAATTCAATGAATAGATAGAGTCAACGGTACGACGGATAGCGCTGCCTATACGCGAATTAGCTTCCGAGGTCGAGCAGTCTCAATTTCACTACAGGATTTGCGAATGAATGCTGGGCTGGGCCAGGCCACCTCGAATGGCGTGAGCCGCATGCGGGGAGACCCGCACGTACGGTTTTTAGGGGGATTCGGTCGAAAGACCGGCCGACGCCCACCCGACTAGAGGGACTGAGAAATTAATAGAGTACAAAACTTATCTTCAAGCTTTACCTTATTCTGATCGTTCAGAGGGCGATCGCGGAGTCACTGAATGAAGTCCTCCGTTTCTTTCGGAGGTGCTGACCCGCAGCGAGGCAGAGATGACTAAGTGACATATGGAATATGGCGACGACAACAGCATGTCGTAGAAGGAGATAACAGGTGGAGCCAACGATCCACTAAGACTAACGTATCTACAACTACATCCCCGAGCGGCAGTCAAACGGAGGCGTGAATGCAAGATGCCAGCGGAATGATCGTCCGGACAGAGGCTAGGGCTGCTTCGCTTCCTTCCCCCCGCGTCCTTCCTTGTGTGTCGGAGATATAAAGCGAATGCACCTACAAAGAATGGGAACTGGGTCGATCTATTCTATGGCGAAACATCCGAAGCATAACTGCACACTCACACGATCTTTGCCGAGAGATAGGAGCATTCGGTGGAACCGGTGAACTACACTTGCTTCTGGATAGATGTGTGGGACAGAGGACTCGTGGTACCTGCTGCCCACCCTTCCTCCTCCGCTTTGAGAACCGTGTGAACGGAGAGTGGGCAGAGCAGAAGGGAAGGAGGTCCTCATACGGAGTCGCACACTTACACTTACTTGAGCAGTGCGTGAGACTGGGGAATGAGTCGAGTAAACTGCCCTAGAAAAAGAACAGACGAAGCTTTACCTTTACAATGATAGGGCTTTGATTGGTATTGATTTTTTCTTAGTGATTAGAAAGGAGGACGCCTGGGTATGTTATATAAAGAGAAGGCAGAGGGAGCGAATGGCGAAGAGAGGCGGCTCGGCAGGGAAGGAATGGGAAATCGTCAAGGATGACGGATTTGTTGGCGAAACGAAGGGCGCCGAAAGCGCCAGTGATTCTCTGATCCGGTCTGGATTTCCAACGCCTCGGAAAACTGGTCGAGATAGATGACAGCGTCTTTTTCCTCTCTTCCTTACCGGGAGGGAAAGATTCTCTTACGGCCTTCACCCCCCGCCCGGCCCGCAAATAGAACCCAGCCCCCTTCTGAGCCATTCATTTCTGAAAGCAGGGGGGATCCAGAGCTAAGCCCCTTCTATTGCATAACCTAAAAAAGCTATAAGCAAAGTACCAAAGCGGGGCCCGGTGACTAAGAAATCAATGGGTTTGCGCTTGAATTGAAGTGATGAGGTCGCAAAGAGGGAAGTAGGGCTCCTCTCCTTTTAGTCGAGCTCAATTACATCGATCCTATTGAAACTCCCTCAAAAGGCGACCAGCTTTCAATACTAGTTGTTACGTTACGCTGTCATTTTTTCAATATCATTGAATAGCATGGCCCGGGGCTAAGGTAACTCAAGTGGGAGAGCCGTGTTATGGGTGACCTTATTGCACGGTTCAGAGAGCACTTGTGTATGTGATGCAAGTGAACGTGTACGAAAAAGCTGTCGTAAAGTTTCGTTCTTCGTTCCGTCGTTGACCCTATCTATGTTTCTACGATGGCCCAAGAACACGCTTATTCTTCAGCCGTAGAGAGACTTTTGAATTGCGAGGTACCATTACGAGCTCAATATATACGAGTGTTATTCTGTGAAATAACTCGAATTTCAAATCATTCACTTGCTTTAACTACTCATGCTATGGATGTGGGAGCATCAACTCCGTTCCTGTGGGCTTTTGAGGAGCGGGAGAAATTGTTGGAATTCTATGAAAGAGTCTCGGGAGCCAGGATGCATGCCAGTTTCATACGCCCAGGTGGAGTGGCACAAGATCTGCCTCTTGGCTTATGTCGAGATATTGATTCCTCCACACAACAATTTGCTTCTCGTATCGACGAATTAGAAGAGATGTCAACCGGCAATCGTATCTGGAAACAACGATTAGTAGATATTGGTACTGTCACTGCACAGCAAGCAAAGGATTGGGGATTCAGTGGTGTAATGTTAAGAGGTCGTGCGACATGAAGACATTGATAGCAATATGGGGGAAGTTCCCATCAGGCAACAACGGTTCTGCCTGACCCTACTTAAGCATGCATATTATGTCAGTGAAGACTTGGTGTGAAGCCTTGGAGCTTACGTTAGAAGAGCAAAATCAAGGCCCTGGGCTAGGGTGAGCTGAGGGGGGACAGCGTAAGCGAGCGAATGTGTGTAAGCCCAGTCAAACATGACTGTTCTAGGCGGGGCGGACCACCCACCTTCGAATGGTGTTGGTCCTACGGACCGTGAACGGATTTCGCCTCTGGCCTCTGGGCACGTCGGAACCGCATGAGTTCACCGGGGTGGAGCACGGTCCGCCAAAATCGGCATAGGTTAGGTGCTATTGATGGAACATGGTAAGCCTCTCTTTTTCCATATGGAAGTGCTGCAGGCACATAGAGATGTGGGTAGAGGAAGCCTCAAAAACCGAAGGCCGAGCTGTAGGTCACGTGACCTGCACCGAGTTGGTGGCTGACTGGGCTTTTTCCTGGATCAAAGCAGATCCGCTCGCCTTCTTGTTATCAAAAAGTTGGTCGAATCGGGCGGGCCCCTGCCTCCGAGCGTCGAATGAAATAGGTGGCCGGGCCCATCATATCAAAAGGGGTGTAGAAAGAGAACCCGGCCACCTTTCCCTTATCCCTTATTTTAGGGGCGGGATTCGCCCAAGAACGACCAGTCTTGTGGTGGTACGGAAGGCACGGACTCCGCGAACGTCCCGCGCCCCCTTTTTCTAATAAGGGAAATCAAGCCTCAACCAGAACCACATTCCTTTTGCGTGTGGATGTAGCTAAGTGTCTGACTCTATTGGTCATAGTTTCCTGCTGTTGCGGCTGGTGCTGCGCGTGCGTGAACCAACCCAACAAGAAAGGATGCCTCTCCGGGCATCTGAGAATGATTCGAGCCGTATGAAGGGAAACTCTCACGTACAGTTCTTTTTTTTTGGGGGGGACGGAGGAACCCGACAGGGTCCCCCCACTTTCTTTTTTCGGGCCTAAGTGAAAGTGAAGTGGTGGGCCTACCCATCCCAACCAGGGGTATGCTGGGATTTGCGAAAAGCAGCACCTTACGATGTTTATGACCAATTGGATCCTGACGTACCAGTAGGTACCAGAGGGGATCGCTATGATCGTTACTGTATCCGTATCGAAGAGATGCGACAAAGTCTTCGGATCATTGTGCAATGTCCTAATAAAATGCCTAGTGGCATGATCAAAGCCGATGATCGTAAGCTATGTCCTCCATCACGATGTCGAATGAAACTATCCATGGAATCGTGTGCCGTGTGAAACATAGATCATCGCCGTTCTTAACCGAGACTCAGGTTAAGCTCCGTCTCGGAACCTTGTGGGGTGGGGTTAGGAGTAAAGCATCCCGAGGTTGGCGCATCTCGTTGGGCGTGGAAAAGCATTGGGAACCCACATTTCTTTCTTCGGAGCCTTTTCTTTTCCCGTCCCCCCGCCCCGGCGTAGCGCTTCGAAAAAAAAAACTTCGGAAGAATCAATTGACTTCTCCCTTCTTCATTGATCTGGGGGAAAAGGAACCGTCTACCAGTTGGGAAGCTAGACATCCAGTAAGTGGCTTGATGAGGATAACTAAGCTGACACGCCGGAGTTGGCTGCTGGCACAACAGGGTGGTGCCTTACCGCGCCGCAGGCGAACGCGCGGTAGCGTTCGTGGTGGTGCTTCAGGATTCCAATGTACTGCGTCCAAGATCAGAACGAGCTTGCCGGCGGACCACTGCCGTCCCATTCTTGAGTGAGCTGGAGCGCAGCCATCTTATCCACTGAACTAGCTATCGCTTCGGGTCGAAGCACTCAAATCAAAAGACCGGGAAACGCGGCGACATAGGAACCACGGGACCCCCAACTAGTAAAGGGAAAGCGGAAGTGCGCTCCTGCGCACCAGCTGAAACTTTCCCCTTTCTCTAAAAATGAAAATAAGGTAAGCTTCATAGCTTCAACCTATACAAGGCTTTTTATTTCCTTTTTTTAGGTTGGGTTGCTGGATACGGGATCCTCGTAGTAGGCTGGACCAACATCTAGCCGAGAGAGGGCAGCCTTTAGAAGCAACAGGTTGGGAAACCAAGAGAACGCTTCGCGTTTTCTTATCTTTTTCCCGCCCTAGGAGTAGCACAAAACAAAAAGAGGGATTAGCATTATTGACCCAATGAAAAAGCACTAACACCTTCCTCGTTGGGGCTCCGGGGGAACTGGGAAAACGCTGACGCGACGGGAAACCGGCCACTAGTTACAAAGCTCCAATAAGGTATCGAGAGGGCTATCACAGTCAGGTGCGAAGCAATTAGCCCCTATTGGTAAAGTACCCCTCCTCCTATTTAGGGGGTTGAGGCAAGAAATGGCTTGATGAATCGCCACGCACCGGCCCCATTCACTTGCTTATCGTAGAGGCTGTAAGTACACAGTGCCCCACAACTATTAATAGTATAGTGGGGTTGAAACACCAGACTGCCCGCCCCTTTCTTTCAAGTAGGCCACTTTTTCCGGAACACAGTCCGGGATAACCGTGACCGTGTATATCTCTTCGATGCTTTCATTTCGAAATGCCCGCTTCCACCGCTGTTTCACCTCCCCAAAAGCAAGGTTGGCTTGACGAGCGCAGATGTGGAGCAATAAAACCAAAAATATCTTTCTTGTCCTTCTACTTAAAGGGCAAAGAGAAGCGCTTTTGCTACTGAGAAAACGAACGGTCAGCACGAAGGTTCAAGACTTAGCCGAGCATTAGCGAAGCGTCATTCTCATAGCGAGGCACTTCGAGTTAGCGAAGCGCTGTAGTAGCGTCGAAGCCCTATGTGCTATAATGCTGAGCCAAGGACGCTCCGCCTTATCTATCAGTCAACTGAGTTCTGAACGACCGTGGTAATGGCTTAATCTATAGATGGAAAGCCCTATGATGGGAAACTACCACGTTAGGTTTGGAGAGAGATGGGACCGCTTATGTTATATAATAGGGAGAGCAGATGCAAGCTTTTTTGTTTCAATAACTGGCCAAATGCCTATAGGATCATCGGTCTACTCTACCTCAATTCACCATTTCGAACTTTATACAGAAGGTTTTTCCGTACCAGCTTCTTCTACCTATACCGCAGTTGAAGCACCTAAAGGAGAATTTGGTGTCTTTCTGGTCAGTAATGGAAGCAATCGTCCCTACCGTCGTAAAATAAGAGCACCTGGCTCTGCCCATTCACAAGGACTCGATTCTATGTCCAAACATCACATGCCAGCAGATGTGGTCACCATCATAGGTACTCAAGATATTGTGTTTGGAGAGGTGGATAGATAGGAATTTTCTCGATCAGGACCCTAGCTTTATTGCAAGCCAAAAAGTAGAAATAAGCGGTTATTCTTTTTGTTTCTCATACCTATTTTATCAAAAAATGGCAGATCAAATCCTTAACTCCCTTCTGCACTTGATACAAAATATCCATGTTGGCATTCCTATAGTCGTATGGTTGTTGGCCACCTGGCGCGTCGCTCGGTTACGGGGGCTCAATCAGGAAAACTTTCAAGAGCGAGTAGAAGAGAGCGTAGCGGAAACTCTAAAGGAACAGATTTCCACAAAGCTCTTGGATCCTTTATTTATGCAACAGAGAATTCCACTCCCCCCACAAAGGAGTACCTATGATTTGGTCGAGCGAATGGTAGAGCATGACCCAAATAATGTCACGGTCTTAGCCGAAATTTATAACAATTTGGAAAATTTTGGAATTACCAGTCCTTATTATTCAGAAGCAGTCAATATAGCTTTTTCACTCTTTTAATGGCTGGCATCGATTGTACAAGTTCAAGAAGGAATACCAAAACCTAGTTCACTCGCTGAGTCTCTAAGCATCCATGGCTGAATGGTTAAAGCGACCCAACGGTTTTTGTAGGTTCAATTCCTGCTGGATGGACATTGCCAATGGTAAACTTCCTCTCACTTTAGTAAAGCAAGATCGTTCCTATCTCTTGACTGAGACAGCACCCGTGGGAGGCGGTAGTGAGGGAAAGATCGATTGTTTGATTTACCCACCCGCCCTTGATCTTTGGCTTAGCCACGCGTACCGAGTCGAAATCCGGACAAAAGAATTGTTCACCCAGCAAAACTCTAGCTATTGACTTGGATGTGTCCTCACTCACAAGACAAGTCCCATTTTGATACAAAAGTATGCCCAAGAAACGAAAGTTTTCATGATCTTGATGCTTTTAGTTTTAGATTGAATTTCCATAGGCAAGCCATACTAGCCTGATCCTGGGACTCCTCTCTACGTGATTTGATTTGAAGATAGGGTTTGTTCCCAGCCCTTACTGATCTACGAGATTTGCAGATCTTTGTTTGAAGGCAGGTGCAAAGAAATGGGACAAGATAAGATCAGCAGTTCGCGTTGACGGACGGAATCGGAGAATGAGAAGCCTACAAAACCGGAAGCCCTTTTTCAGCTTTTAGGGAAGCTAAGGAACGTAGTATTCGGATTGGACTTCACTGAAGAGATTTTTTTGCCCGATGTGAAGGAAGAAGAAGTTTCAAGTAAAGTCTTAAAGAAAGGTAGAAGAAAGTGGGAATCCGGTAGCCTTGTAGGGTTCATTTCCGAAGATGAAGGAGTGAGTCCACTTGACCCAGTGAAAGATGTTCCGGAACGATAGCCACTCGCGGAGTTTGGTGTGGTAGCTCGAGCCAAGAGAAAAAAGCACTCGATCATCGGATCGGTGAGGGCTTAAGTAAAGAGAAGCGGCGGATCAAAGATCGGAATACCTTCCTTTAACAGCTAGAGGTGGATTGAATGAGAGGCCGCTATTTGCTTGCTTCTCCTGTTCGCTCTAGTTCACCTGGTTTACAACGGTCTGTTTGCTAGGTTTTAGACGAGGGCTAAGGGCGAGTCAACCCTCTTAGCAGCTCTTTCCTAATTAATCAGCTTTTGTGCTCTCCGCGGAAAGACTTTGAAGAATTCCACCAACTACTGATCTCATGAAAGGGAATACAGTTAAACAAGACTTTATTTCTCTTGCACCACGCCGGAACGTATGGACACTGCCTAAAGTTAAGTAAGAAGGAATCGGGGGCTAGCTTTCCTGCTTCTGTGCTTCTTATTAAGAAGATAGAAAAGATATAGCTATCTCCCGTATCTTTAGAGCGTTTCACTCGTTTAAGGAAGACTCATACAGCCTAAGAAAACAGGGTTTACGAACAGGGGTTATTCCCATATAGATGTGACTTTTATCCCGCTAGTCTGTCACGTAGTTCAAGCGTGAAGTCTTTCTTTTTTGCCTATGCCTTTTCCCTAAGCATGCATATCCGGCTGACATAGGTGTCAATTCAAGAAAATTGTGTAAGTCAAAGTCAAGATAAAAGTGTTTTCTTTCACTTAAAGCTGAATGAAGATATCCTGTCGAAAGTCTTTTCTTTATTAAGT
>JANIJH010027777.1:0-11299 GCA_024520975.1 Erythroxylum areolatum | reverse complement strand
GGACTATTTTGCAATTTTTAAAAAATTTAGGGACTATTTTATAAATTTAAAAAATATCCCGAAACGGTACCCGGTACTGACCGATACCGGTACAATTCCGTTTCAGAGCCCAATCCGGTACCGAACCCGGTACGGTATTCATAACATTGATTGATCATGTTTCATCCTTTAGGATAAAATTTCTTTCATATAAACAAAATTATTAAGATATCCACATTTTAAATTATTGATATATAAACATGAATTTGAGATTGAATGGGTCATTTATATGCATATATTGTACTTATGATGACTTTCGCTTGTTTAAGAGTTAAAATTGACATACTCGAATCTTTTGAGTTGAAAATATTATAAGGAGCTTACCAACAAATAAGCTAAATTAGTAAATTAACTTGTCTCACGTGATTGAATCCTATTTGTTATATAATAAATTGATTAATAAATTCAAAATTAAAATAAAGATTTAATTTATATATACCTAATGACACATATCACCAGGTTGTACTTATTTTTCTTATTCTTTTCTACATCTGTTAGTCGTATTTTCGAATTTCATAGCTATAAATTAGGAAATTAAATTTATTTAAAAATTCTGTTATTTTAAGCAAGCTAAATATTTTTAAATTCAAACCATAGTTGGATTTAAGTTTATTTCTAGGTTTTATGTCTTTATTTTTGTTAGAGTCAAAAAGGGTCCGACCTGATTTTGGCTCAGGTTGATTAGGTCACGGGCTGACCTGATTTTGGCTCAGGTTGATAAGGTCAGGTCGACCATCGTCTGCCGGTTAGGTCACGGGCCAAGGTCAGACAGGCCACAAACTAGCCCAGCCAAGCCCGTAGCCCGACCGTTACTTCCAAAACGACATCGTTTAGAAGTTTTTCTTTTAAAAAATGACAAACCAAGTTGGCCCAACCCTCACGTGGCCTGTCGGGCCATAGGTTCAGCTATACTATTGAATTTTAGGCTTGTCTACCACCCCTCTAAAAATAGCTTCGGTCCTTGCAAAGGATCCTTTTGATCATTAAGATATTTCATGTTTAAGGAGACTAACTGAGTTGAATTTGCCATTTTGAAGCCAACATACCTGACTCATTTCCTTGGGGTACATTCTTGGCTATAATGTGCTTCCCTATCAATGTGATTGTGCTTTGGTATTTCGAGATTTGATAAAAGGCTTAACAAAAAAAAATCACTGTGAGATTAGAGCTTAATGGAGAAAGACTATCGATATTATTGCGACTATTGTTTCAAAGGAGAAAAGAGTTGTAAAAGTGTAATATTTTTTAGAAGAAAGTTGAGACTTGTGCAATGTAGAGAGAAAGACTTTATGTCTCAATCATCATACCTGGAATAGTCTACTAGATATTGTAATAGTGTACAATTCAACTTTCATTAATAAATAATTTATTTAAAGGTATTATTTTAGTTGGTTACTTGTCATACTTTTCCTGTCTATCTTTCCGATCTGTGATTAACAATTTAGTTAATGGGCTGTAGAATTGGACTATTTGAGTTGTCAAAATCATAAAGTTTGCGTGGTTGAAAGCCATCATTGCTTTGTTTGCTTCCCTCAAGGGACCTATCCGGCTCGAGTGGGGATTAGTCTGGGTGTGAATAGCTTAAAGGTGTCTTCCTATAGTTGGGACCCTCCTAGGAGACCTCATGGGCAACCAAAAAAAGGAGCCACCATCGCTCTGGGATCATGTGACCACGTGACCACGTGATTCATGACCTAGGTTGATTCACGAAACAGGTTGTTTTCTAGAAATATCTCTTATCATGTCTAGTAATTGAAAGATGTTGTATTCAAATTACGAGATTCTAGCTCATCTTATAGATCTAAAAGGATAACCAAATGTAAAGATATATTATTTATAAATATAAATTGAATTAAAATTGTAACTTAATTTTCAGTTACTAAATTTTCAAATATTATATGTCCACATATATTCCTAAAGTAATGGTTGCAATTTTTTAATAGTTTATGCTTTACAATCAATAAGTTAATTGTAATTCATTAAAATAATTATTTAAAAGTATTTTTATCTTATACATATTCAAATGTATATGATGAAGTCGACGAGATAAATGTATATTGTAAATAAATTTATGATAAGATTATAATTATGAGATTCATATTGCATTTATGTATTATCCATAAATTATTCATAGTTATTATTCTATTAAGACTAAATATTAATAAAATATGTAAAAACTAGAACAAGTTATGTTTCTTCCTTATGAAAGAAATAGTTTATTTTATAGATTAAATCATAGAGATACTTAAACAAATATGTAGGTGTATTAGCGAACAAGTTAACTGAATTAATTCGATATCAAAATTCCATTTAGAATATTATTTATATGTATATGAAAATTCTTATTGTGATGAATATATAGGTGATCCTTTGACTTGAAATTACTAAAGAAACTGCCATAGGATTTTTATATTTTGATCCTAGTTATAAATTATTGTAGTTGAAAGTAGCTTAGTTGGTTGTCATTGGATATAACATGAATTAGATGGAAGTAGTTGAGTGATTAATGTATGATCAATTACCTTAAAGTAATTAGGAAGAATGTTTCATTACCCTCAATTATTATTGATTCAAGAATTCCTTGGCAAAGATGGAATAACATTTTGTAAAATAGTTTGCTAATATGATTAATAGAGTCAATTATTAACATTAGAGAACTAACATGATTGGACCTAAATATAGTATACATTACTTCTATACTCTATGTCTAATTAGAACATTGTATGATGAAATGATTAAATTATATGAAAACATCATGTACATAAATATTAGTCAAAATCACTTTGATATTCTTAAATATTTGGATGGTCATACTACATTGATAGATGCTAATCTTGATCTATATAAATTACTTAATTAGTAAATTAAAGATAAATTAAATGAATTTAATTTATTTAGTCCTAAATATGATATAGGTATAATTTATATCCATTGTCAACATATTTTAGAACCTAATGGGTCACACACAAAGAACGAGTTGAAGAGAGAAAAGATGTTTTGCTTAAGTTAAATTTGATTGTAAATCTTGAGAAACTTTATTATTGAATGAGCTATTAGATCTTATTTATGCATAACTAGTATTTAATTAAAATAGTTATAATTTTATTTAAAGATTAATTGAAATTAGAATTTTATTTCAATTAAATTACTAAAATGTTCACGACATATTATAAATAGGCTTAGGGTCTAAGGAAATTAACACTCTTTGCCTAACCCTTTCTACAATTGTTGTAAGTTCTCACAACTTTTTCTAAAGATATCATTAAAAGTCAGACATTTATGTGGCTTAAGATGGTTAAGGTGAGTCTATTTCAGAAACAATTCAACGAAAACAACAAAAAGGATCAAGTTTCACAGTAAGGTATAAATTAAGATTCATGCTTTATTAGGTTTTATTTATTAATTGTGCTATAGATTTTAAGTGATCTTCACCTTTGGGAAATCAAAATAAAAGGTCTTGTTATTATTTTATTGTGTGAGAGATCGGTTCCTGTTTTGATTTCCTAACAGTGGTATTAAAGCTAACTTTAAATCTATAATTTTATTAAATTATTTGATTGTTATTGATAAAAATCTAAAACTAAAATAAAAATGATAAAAATTAGATTTGGATTTAATTTAATTAGTTGACCTTAAATTTGAAAAGTTCAAATGAATACTTTTAATCCTTAAAGTGTTGAATTTAATCTAATGTGTGGGCACATATATTTATATAAATTGTATTTTATGAGCTATCATAAGGTTAAGCCCTATTAAAGTGATCTATTAAGGTTAAAGACTTTGGGTTATATGACATCTAATAAAGTACGGGCTTTAATTTATAGAGACTCAACATTCTGATTTCTATTTTATAATAGGCTAAAACTATATAAAGAATTAGGGTTATAGTGCCCAAGTTATATGAAATATTATCTTTTCTAATATCCCATCAGTAAAAAAAGAGGCGATTCTTTAGAGAAAACATGCTAATAACCACAAGACTCCAGAATCACATTATTCTCATAGATTCAGGTACGCTTTCGTAACAAATCTAAGTAATCTTGATGATTTGACATGATTGTTTATATGATTGGTGATGGTTTTCACAATGAGTTATCAAATTTTATCAAGTGGTATTCAAGCCTATTTCATGTTAGATCATTGATCATTTTTTACTTTATTTGTCTTTTATATTTCCAACAAAAATCAATGAACTTTTTTTACTAAAATTATCGTATACTAGATCTTATTCACCAAATTTCTTAATTTGGTAAATTTCCATTGACGGTGACAGAAGGGAGGAAAACATGATAAGTTATTAGGCATCTTTTTGCTCAACTATTCAATGCTTTGTCTAAATCAAATTACGATTGGTTATTTTCAAAAACCTTTCATTTTTATCCAATAAACGTTCCTTTCTGTTTTATTAATAAAAGCCTTTAATAGTAGCCTTTCTGTAAGGTTTCGATTATGCATCACATGCATCACATATAAGAAAATACGCAATAGGAAATAAAACAAAACCCAAAACATACAGAATCATACATGTGCCATTAGATGTAGTAAAAAATGAACTTAAGTTGTGTACCTTACTAACTCCTTCATTCTTTACTGTCTTCACCTTTTCAAGTTATCCTAAAAAACAATGACAATATGAGGACTTCTCTAATCATATCTACATGGAGAAAAAAGCTTGAAACCTCTTAGGAAGAATGGTTAGAATACTCACAAAGTGTTAACTTTGATGTATGTTCTTGAGAGAATAGTTTAGAGAATAAGTGTGTGTAAGATGAACTCTTCACATTTCTCATTAGTTTTCTTACAATACTATGCACGAAAATGAGTGAGTTTCTACCAACTTTTGGCCTCCTTTAACCCCCATCATTAATGGAGGAATAATGAGAATTAAGTGTCTATGAATGTCACAGAATTTGGCTTGAAACATTTGCTAGAAATTTGGAAACTTTCCTAGTTAGCAGCCATGCAACACTTTCTTTCTTTCATTCCTTTGCAACGTTTCTTACCACGATCATATTGCGATACAATTCTGAAACATGCTCTCATATCTTGGATCACTATACAAACCCATTTTACTCATTCTTCACATCTCCTATGTGTGTGACCCATTAAGTTCTTGGTTATATTAGCTACTTGAATAAACACTTAATTCAAGCAAGCCATGAGAGGTATCTAGCAACACATTATGACCACTAATTGACTAAAACGTTAGTTGTTTGACTACGAACCCTTTCGTAGATAGTGTTTCCATGCAATTCGTCCTTTCACCATCTATACCCCACTTGATTCAAAGCATGCTTAAAATGTTAACTCTCACTAGACTGACTACATCATATCTAGCCCAAGTGATGTTAGTTCTTATCCCTAAGTCTCATTACTCAATTGAATATGTCACTGAAGACTAACTTCATAACATTTTTACTCTGACCAGAGATTCTCGAGTAATGACCCCAACAAGAGGCCATGGATATCATCTTCTTTTATCAAGAGTGGTGAATCCTTTATTGGCTACTTAATTACCTTCAAATACTTCAAACTGTACTGAATCACCACCCTATTAGAAACCTCTAAGAGACAACGAGAAATGAAGTCAAAGTATAAGATTAGTATCCAAGATATCATTGAGCACCTCAAGTCTAAGGTTATTAATCGTGGTTTTTGATATGTGTAGTTTTAATATTTTAACCTGGATATTCCGTAAGCGTACGGGTCATTCGTGTAGCACCTAAAGTGTCGATCCCACGAGGATGGTTGATTTAATCCTAAAATCTAAGGCTAAAAATCATTGTAGAAATTCAAATTTAACTAAACTAAAACAATGATGTAATTCAATCAATCGATTCAATCAAATAACTTAATTCAAGAATTAATCATGAAATATTAACAAATTAGCAAATTGCAACACACACATTAAGAATCAACCTAAGAAACTACCAATTTAGAGAAAGGAAAATTTTTACTTATCTTCAACACTAATCTAATTATTATGAATTGTCATATTATTGGCCCTAGACGGTCTTAGGGTTGATTACTCTCTCTCGAGTTATAACCATTAGCCCTAAATTATAATCTCTAATTAGATTATGAAAAATTGCAATTTCTTAATTCACAATTTTTCAAAACCCTAAGTAGATTTGAATTTTTCTACTAGACTACCAGAAAATTATGTGAGATCTCTCTTCAGACAATTACCAATTTGATTAATTTCTCATTCCTATTAAATCGCCTAACTCTTTTTAGCCCAATTTAATTATTTTTCATTCTATTCACCTTCTTAGTCTATCACCAAATTATGCAAGTGCAGAAATCAATCACAATGAATCTAAATAATATAAACATTCAGATTTTTATTAAATCAAAGATAAAAATAACCTGAAGGTGAGTTAGATATTACTCAACATTCATAAAATCCTATCTCAACAACTATCCCAATTATATGCATAAATAAAATTGAAATAAATCGGAAACCAAATCTGAACAGATGATGGAGGCAACAACGTCGAGAAATCTCCTGTTTTGGGAAGTACTTCATGTCGACTTCTTCCACACGTATCTCTTCCTTCGTCTCTTTCTCAATCTCTTGATGAACTCTCTTTAGGGTTTCTTGATGGTGGCTAACGTAAGAAGCTCTCTTCTTCTTTTTTTATGTTCTTTTTTATACTTGATGTATTTATGGCAGCCTTAGGGTTTTTTTGGGGTCAAAAAGGTCCTAAAAAACTCTCATTTTTTGACTTTTCTATGTCTGCACATCTGTCCGACATAGGCCATGATTGTGGCCAGGCCTAGTAGACCACGATCGTGGGCCAAATGTAAGCTCTCTGTCACGATCGTGGTAGGAAGGACACGATCGTGAGCCAAATCTGATGCTTCTATCAGGATCGTGGCAATTTGGCCACCATTGTGGGCTATCCCCCTCGCTTCTATAATGATCGTGGAAGGATGGGCCACAATTGTGGGCCGTTATTTCAGTCCAAATCTTTCCAAATCTTCTCTATTCTTCACTGTTGACCGAGAAGCAATAACAAACATATTAAGGTACCCTAAAGACTTAATAATTAAGTTCAAGTGCTTGTAATAACCCATAAAAATACTTAAACATAAATAATTCACAAACTAACACAATTCTACCACATACTAAACAATCGAATAAACAAATAAAAAATATCAAACTATACCCTAAAACATGATACATTTCACACTTATCACATACCCACACTTAAACGTTTGCTTGTCCTCAAGCAAACAAAATAACAAACATATAGAAATTCACACAGTATACAATGTAGTAATGAGACAATGAATTCAACTTCATGAAGTAAATTTAATTTAGGAAACAATCATAAAGTTATTTCAAATCATTAAAATGCAAAATCTGTTTCTTGGGGCTCTGAATTAAATATACATATTAATCCATACTCAAGTGTTAAATTGTTTACCTTTCTCAATTGCACACACTCATTAATAATTCTTTGGTCGTTCAACTCTGTAACTAATCCTAGGTACATTTTCATGAAAAATAAAACCATTACAAGTTCGTTAAGTTTAATTCAGAAACACATTTTTATTTTTATTACTTTTTATGAACATGGACTTAGTCTTTTGACGTAGAGGCAAACATTGGTAATGAATGTCGATCTAGTTACTCAACTAAATCATGTTTTTTATTAAGCTACTTGGTTAGAACATCATTCTAGCTTTTTTAACTAAAGGCATATATTTGTGATGCGTGTCGATCTGGTTACTCAGCTATATCACATTCTCTACTAGCTACTAGCTTTATTCATAACCCAAAGGCCATTGGAATAGTTATTTATTTTAACAAAATAACAAATTTTTTTTATTGTCTATTTTGTTGCTTTAGCTATAAGTTTTCATGAAAAAATACTATCAATGCTACTTAGGTTAAAAAGCCTCAAATTATGAATGAATGTGACAATTTAGAGGGTACATTTAAACACTAAATCCTGATTAAGTAGCATATTTAATCAAAGAACCCCCGGTTCACTAATTATGTCAGTTAATAATTTATACAATCTAATTGATCATGTTCAAAATTAAATCAATTTCGATCCATCTAGGCCATTGACATATTCACACGATTCACAGAATACAACCTAAGAAACTATCATTTACTATGCAAAAATTCTCTTTCAAATAAAAGACATAACCCTCCCCATAGTTGAACAATACATTGGGCTCAATGTGAGAAGGGGACAAACAAACACATAAAGATAGAAAAACATGACTTAAAGTAAAAATAAAAATAAAAAAATAAAAAATTAAATTAAATTAAAATTTAAAAAAGGGGGTTAGAAACTTATGGTGATGGAGGTGGTAACAGTGTTGGATGTGCCAGTTGAATGCCTCGAGATTGTTGTATTATCCAAAAATTGCTGGAAAAGAGTAAGCGAATTATGATTCTAGATTAATTAAATTTATTAAAGTTTTATTGGAATTAAAAAAACTCTAACTAAATTTAACGATTTCGATGATACTACTAAGTGTGCTAATTTATGGTCTTTAGCTTGACTTTGGGACCCTTGGAGGCATCTTAATTGTTCAAACAAAAGGAAATTGCTTCCTTGTCCTTAGAAATTGCTCCTCCGAGAGAAATCCATGATTGAAATTTTGAATGATCGTGAAAGGTCCTCTCCATCGATATTTTAACTTCCTTAGAAACAGACTCAACCTTGAATTGTATGGCAGAACCGCGTCACCCACTTTAAATTCCTTTTCTTTATGATGAGAGTCATGTCATTTCTTTACCTTTTGCTTGTAGGGTTTGGCATTTTTGCATGCATTATGTAACATCCCATCCCTATATTAAGGGTTAGAACCCAAATTTCAAATCGAGAGAATAGCAATGTGAGAGTTAGAAAAATTTGCATTTCATGCCCAGCATACATGCATGTGAATTTGAAACTTTGCACATACAAAACTAAGTGTACATGCATTCATTAACAACTTCTGGGTATGATTATTTTTAAATGTGATTTTATTGAAAATGAGAAGTATAGGAAGTTGAAACAGTGATCTTGGTATGAGTTATGATAAGGAAAGATTTGGGAAACAATAGTGGTTGATCTGGAAAATGTTCACTGAGTATACTTTGGTCTATTAGCCATAGCTTTTTCTCTAGTTATCCAAATGAGAATATTCTTTTTTTGGATTAAAATAGAAACATATGGCTACATTTCTTATGAAGATATAAAATTTCAATTCTGTCACAAAGAGTCTCAAAATTTATCATGAAGTGAGAACTGAGTGTAGTACTTTGGTGGATGAATGTAAAATTCATCTTCAAACTTTAAGGGAAAATTTGGGATTGATCTAAATAGATTTTGGCAAAGTTTCCTTCATTAAAGTTGTAGCTCTTGAAGTCCTCTTTCAAAAAATACAAAGAATGCCTAAATTCGATAACATCTTCTTTGTTACTCTTCGTAAACTTCTTCTGGGTTACTATTCATCTGATATCTTTTGTTCCATTTTTGATCCTTCAGAAGATGGAATTTGTCTTTAAGGTCTTCATGAAAGTTGTAGCTCTTGAAGTCCTCTTTCACACCATATAAAGAAAACCTAAATCTGATATCTGTGGAGGAAGTTATGACAATTGTAAAACATCTTCTTTGTTACTGTTCATAAACTTCTTTTGGGTCACTATTCTTCTTACATTTTCTGTTCCATTTTTGATCCTTCAGAAGATGGAATTTGTCTTTGTCATAAAATTTGTAGCCCTAGAAGTCCTCTTTTAAACCATCTAAAGAAAACCCAAATCCTATATCCTTAGGGGAAGTTATGAAAATTGTAAAATATCTTCTGTGTTACTATTCATAAACTTCTTCTGGGGTTACTGTTCATCTTACATCTTCTGTTCCATTTTTGATCCTTCAAAAAATGGAATTTGTCTTCAAGATCTTCATGAAAGTTGTCTTGAAGTCCTATTTCAAATCATATAAAGAATACCTAAATCCAATATCTGTAGAGGAAGTTATGACAATTGTAAAACATCTTCTGTGTTACTATTCATAAACTTCTTCTGAGTTACTGTTCATCTTACATCTTTTGTTCCATTTTTGATCCTTCAAAAGATGGAATTTGTCTTTTAGGTCTTTATAAAGGTTGTATATCTTTAAGTTCTCTTTCCAACCATCTAAAGAACACCTAAATCCAATATCGGTAGAGGAAGTTATGACAATTGTAAAATATCTTCTGTGTTACTGTGCATAAACTTCTTTTGAGTTACTGTTTATCTTACATCTTCTATTCCATTTTTGATCCTTCAAAAGATGGAATTTATCTTCATGATCTTCATACAAGTTGTAGATCCTGAATTTCTCTTTTAAACCATCTAAAGAACACCTAAATATGATATCTGTAGAAGAAGTTATGAGAATTGTAAAACATCTTCTGTGTTACTATTTATAAACTTCTTGTGGGTTACTGTTCATCTTATATCTTCTGTTCCATTTTTTATCCTTAAAAAGATATAATTTGTCTTCAAGGTCTTCATGAAAGTTTTATCTCTTGAAGTTCTCTTTTGAACTATCTAAAGAACACCTAAATCTGATATCTCTAGAGAAATTTATATTAATTGTCCCACAATAGGTTCAATATGATTGAGGATAAAACCAGATTGGATTCTTTTGGCCATAACTTCTTCTCTAGACACTCAAATGACTTGATTATTAAACCATTGGACTCGTAAGACATTTATATACATCGCCACCAAAAATCATAGCCATATAAAATGAAGTGAGAGAGATTGAGTGAAAACATGGGACGGATATAATGTGTGTGTTTTTAAATACTATGAATTGGTGTTATTCCATTGAATATACTTCAATATTTTGATGATTTTTGGATCGGTAGAGCTCCAAATGAGATGATTCCTGATTTGTGGTGAACTAGAGACATAGAGATACAAATGTTATGAAGAAATTGGAATCTAATTCAGTTTCTAAGATGTTTAAAGTTCAGATAGAAGTTGTGCATAGTATACTGATTTGGATAAGAGCAGTCTAAAGATGTTTGAAGTATATCTTTCGAATCATTGAACCGAATTGAATGATTTTGATGTCATAGAAACTTAAGGTAATGGGGGACATCTTCTGAAAGAAAGTGTTATGTTAGAATATTCAAGGGTATTGCTGGCAAGACACTTAAGTATAAAAGACATAAGGCATAATTGGAAGGGAAAATGGGACAATTCTCAATCATTAAGGGCATAATTGGAAGAAGAAGTGTTGTCTTGCTTATAAATGAA